>PVKP010007687.1:11401-76142 GCA_004027715.1 Plecturocebus donacophilus | reverse complement strand
TCTCTCTCTATCATCCAGGCTGGAGTGTAGTGGCCCAGTCTCAGCACGGGGTCTCACTCTACCACCCAGGCTGGAGTACAATGGCCCAATCTCAGCTCACTGCAGCTTCTGCCTCCCAAGCTCAAGCAATCTTCCCACCTCAGCTTCCTAAGTAGCTAGGACCACAGCTAGGACACATTCCACCACACCTAGCTAATTTTTTCTTGTATTTTTTGTACAGATGGGGTTTCACTATGTTGCCCAGGCTGGTCTTGAACTCCTGAGCTAAAGGGATCTGCCTGCGTCGGCCTCCCAAAGTGCTGGGATTATAGGCTTGAGCCACCGCACCCAGCAGCAACTTGTTTTCTTTTGTTTTTTTCAAAGATAATGTTCTCTCATAAGCATTTTATGTTGCTGCATGGTCTTCATAGTTGTAGGTAATTCCACCACACCTAGTATAATCACATTCATAGATGTGATTTTTAACATCAGCATTATATACATACATATATATACGTTGTATACACACACAGACACACATATATATGTGTATATGTACATACACAGATATAGATAGATAGGCAGATAGATATGGATAAATAATAGCCACTCACTGTTTGTAAACCAAAGATTCAGCAGTCTCATCTATGACAAAAGAGATGAGTCAAAAACCAAGAAACGAACCCAAAAGGTCTTGGAGTAGCCAAATTATATGACAGAAAGCTTATTAATCTTAAACACAGTACTTCTCAATACTCATTGAGAATCTATGAATGTTACTTTATGTGTAAATCCAACACATGTGGTTACTAGTATTGATTTTAGTATTAGTATTAGTATTTGTAGTGGCTAGACACTGTTAGCCCAAAGAAAACAAAAAAACTATGAAACCAAGCATGCATCCTCAATAAGAACAGCAGCTTACAGCCATCTAGTATGAGAGAAAAATTACTGAATGCATCCCAAGGTGCTTCAGTGGCACAGTATCCTAATTAAGATTCATGGTAATAAACTATTTAAAAAGTGCTACTTTATATTCAAGATGCGGTGTTTCCAAAGGCAGGAAAACAGCTAATCTATCTTGAGATGTTTCCATCCAAAATCAATTTTAAAAAAATTAAAACTAAGGCTTAAAGGAACAAAACTCCTCAAAATTTGCCTCTTTGAAACAATTTCTATCTTGCTGATTTAACTGAGGTTTTAAAAATATTCGCTGTTTCCTATATATTGTCTTTTATTTGAACTTTGATATATCTCACCATCTCAATGTAGTTAGAAGAACAGCATTTCCTGAGACAACAGCTGATCATTGGGCAATTCTAGAATTAAACATGATAAAGGAGAAAAGGATAATAAATGATCCATGACAACTAAATATTATCCTCGATGCAATGCACTGAGATTTTCATTACTGTGTCTATAACTTTAGGTTGGATCAATAGCACATATCAGTTATAAACAGAGTAACTAAACAACCCACGCAGGAAATCAGATTTGTGTGCTAACAGTTTTATCCTAACCATCAGAAATGATCACTCGCTAATGGAAGATCAAGATATGTCCATTTTCTCTGAAATAGTCTTACCAATATACATACAGGTACATAAATATATGTTAAAATACAAGATTTTCTATAAACACAAATATACATAAGGGTGCTTGCTCATTTTTTTTTTCTCCTATCATCTTTTCCCAAGCTTCTTTAGGCTCCATTAGACTGAATCAAGGCGCCAATCTCATTTCTATTAAAAATCTAATGTAACTGGTAGAGACTTTTATTTGGAAATTTAATAGCATTTCGTTTAAAAAGTGGGAGAGGGGTATTTGATAAAAGGTTTCTCAAGACATTGGTTTGCAACACGCCTGAAGATTATCTCACTTTAAATGACATTTAATAGGTTTTTCTTTTAGGTCCTGATAAACATTTCAGTGTTACTGATCACTTTGAAAATAAGACATGGGAACTTGAGCAAAAATGAGGAAAATGGCTAGGTTTCTGGTTCTGAATGTTTTTTCAAATGGCTTTCTGCTGCCAGAGAACATGAAATGAACTCCCCTGAGAAAGAAATCTACCTCAATTTAAAGGAAGCAAATCTTTCTTTTCTTTAAAAAGGTTTGTAAATTCTTGGGTTAATGGCTGAGAATCAAAGGACATTCATCAGAACCACTAAAATGCCAGGGAAATGAGACGTTTTTCCTGCATTTCTCAAAGCACATTTAATCTGATTGCCTCCCAGTATCAATGATTGTTCTATCTAGAATTTCATAGACAGGCACTATTCTTCTTAAATAAAAGTCAAATGACTTTGCAGATGGTGCCTGATTCATCTCACAGTGCAAGTCCTCTGAAGGTGACATGGATGTCCCCGCTCCCCAGCAGGAATTCTCCAGTGGGGCATGAGGAGACTGCTCTGAGTTAGACGCTGCAGTTTTCCCAACGTAACAGCAATGACAGAAGCTCCCTAGGAGAGTGTGAAAGAATGAACCAATCAGGAAGGCCTTGCTACATCTTCAGTAGTTCTGGAAGACTTAGCAGCAGAGCCCTCACAATTAACAATAAAGCGCTTGGGCTTCAGTGTGGTGAGGTCCCATGTCCGTGGTTCAGTCAGCCAGACCTACAAGTATTTCCTTGTATGAACACATATACTTGCCAGGAAGAGAGGGTCCCCTATGTCAGAGAATGAGAGGATGCTGAGTGATCTGCAACCCCCTGTGGAAATGAGCTTCAGCAGAATTCTTTGGAGACACGGATGATGGATCTGATTGGAAGAGAAAAAATAGACTACACAGCACACAGGAATGGTAGTGGACAGACTGTGAGCATGTAGGTCAGACAGCGTGGAACTATCACAGAGTCCATATGGGCAGAAAGTGCAAGAGCTAGGAAATTTTGAGATTTTGCTGATGTGATGATTTCATTGCTTTGCAGAACTGATGAGGCCTGGCATAGTTGAGGTCCCACCAACTATGATGTCATAAACCATCATCTGTCCAGCATTTAGTAGTTTCCCCATCCCCCAGATAATGAAATAATAATGAAGGAAATGTCTTTCCTCTTTTCCCCCAGAATTCCTAGGAATATTTGAAATATAAAATCAAAATACACAATTCATACCCCCAGGAATTATATTAAACAATTAATTATTAATTAAACCTTACGTTAGGAGGTTTAAATTTCCAGAAAATAAATAAAGCCAATATCTATTCAAAGTGAGGTGAGTCAGAGACTGCTTGATCACTGAGATTTCCTGGGTGACTTCATGCTACAAAAATCAGTGCCTGCTTCTGTCTCCTCTCTGGCTTTGAGATCTTAGGGGATATCTTGTCTTCTGTGTCCTTTCTCTTGTCATGTCCTGGTATTTGACTGCAAGAACTGAAACTTGGAACAGTCATGAATTCTTCCTTTCTTCCCTCTTGGCCCCAGTCAAATTTTACCTCTTCATCTCCACTCCCTATTCTTTTTTTTTTTTTTTTTTTTTAAGATGAAGTTTCTCTTTCATGGCTTAGGCTGGAGTGCAATGGCATGATCTCAGCTCTCCGTAAACTCTGCCTTCCAGGATCAAATGATTCTTCTGCCTCAGCCTCCCGAGTAGCTGGGATTATAGGCATCCACCACCAGCTGCAGCTAATTTTGTAGTTTTAGTACAGACGGGGTTTCTCCATGTTGGTCAGGCTTGTCTCAAACTCCCGACCTCAGGTGATCCACCTGCCTGGGCCTCCCTCCACTCCCTATTCTTATCCCCAAGCCTATGCCAGAAATTGGATCTCCTTCCTTTTTCACAACTTCCAAGAAGCCACCAGAATAACATTGATTACTGCTGCCCTAGCAGTATAGTCTAACTCCTCCCTCATTTACATTCACTGCAGATACTGCTGATCCATATGCCTGCACTCTTGCCCATCAGGCCTACGTGCAGATGCAGAGTCCTCCTTCACTTTTGCTCCAGGGAGCCACTGCTAGTTAATCAACTTTGCACACAAGATGAAATTTTTTGCCATCCCATCTGTATGACATTGCCTGGGGAAGGGAAACTTTACTTTTTCATCATTTGTTCTCACTTTAGCAGAAAATCACTCTTTCCCAATTGGGTCTCCAGTCGCTTTTGGCCTCATTCAGTCTTGGTGTTTGTTTCCTGGGGCTGCTGTAACAAAATATCAAAATCTGAGTGGTTTAAAAATAATAGGAATTGTGCTGTCTGATAGTCTGAATCCAAGGTGTCAGCAGGGATGTGCTCTATCTGATGGCTCTAGAGGAGGAGACTTCCTTGCCTCTTCCAGCTTCTGGTGGAAGCAGTACTTGGTGTTTAGCAGTACTTGGATTTCTTGGCTTGTAAATGCATCATCCCAGTTACGTGGCTGTCTTTGCCCATGTGTCTTCACACCCTCTTCCTGCATGTGCCTCTGTGTTTTCACTCCTTATAAGAACACCAGTTGTATTGGATTAGGTCCTACCCTCATGAACTCAACTCCCTTAAGTCTACCAAGACCTTGTTTCCAAATAAGATCACATTCCAAGGTACTAGAATTTAGGACTTCATTATGTCTTCTTGTTGTGGGGGAGGGAGCACAATTAAACCCATAACTATATTCCAATGTTTTCACACACCTGTGTAGTATGTCTTAATCTTCCCGATTTTAAGAGAGTTCATGTGTTCACACATCTGAAAAATTCTCTCACCCTGATTCCACAAACTGGACATAATTATTCCAAACTCATACAAAGGCAGTAGATTCAGTAAATTGGACATGCCCTTGGTCAGACTGATGGACAAGAATGGTACCAGGGAAGTGGGTGCTGAGCAAGGGATGCAACAAGTGTGAAGCGAGGCTTTGAGCTTTAAATAGCCTCGTTCAAGGGAGGCTTAGGAAACAATACGCAAACAAACATTTAAATAACAATCTAGGACATTAATAAGGGAATGCAAGGAAATGCCATACTGTTGAGAATAGCAGTGAGTTTTGATGACATTAGAAGTTGTTACCACAAGGGAATCCAACAATACTCAGATACTGCCTTTCAATCAGCCAATAGCCTACAAATTTCCTGAGGGAAGCAGACATGAGTAGTAACAGTCTAATGCAATAAAAGGTTCTATTTTATCCTTAATTACACAAGCACCCAATAACTCATCATGCACAGCAATAGGAAAGCTGGGTTGGAATACAGTCCGGCATATATGTAATTACACAGACTTCACATGTCTCTACATTGATTTCCCAAATCCTTAGTAATCTAATAGATTCTACATGTTCTAAAGCAATTGGAAGTTTAAACTCTGAGTTTTCCTTTAAAAAGTAAAAATCTTAGGCCAACCACGGTGGCTCACACCTATAATCCAAGCACTTTGGGAGGCTGAGGTGGACAGATCATGAGGTCAGGAGTTCAAGACCAGCCTGACCATCATGGTGAAACCCCATCTTTACTAAAAATACAAAAATTAGCTTGGCATGGCGATGGGCATCTGTAATCCCAGCTACTCAGGAGACTGAGGTAGGAGAATCACTTGAACCCAGGAGGCAGAGGTTGCAGTGAGCCAAGATTGCACCACTGCCCTCCAGCCTGGGAGACAGAGTGAGACTCTGTCTCAAAAAACATATAATAAAATATAAAAATGTTAAACAATTAGGCATTGCTCTACCAAATGTTTTCCTCTCTTGTCATGTATTCTGTGATTTTTGGTACTACCACTGAAAAACAATATTTTTATTTTTTTAAATTATTATTATTTTGAGACAGAGTCTCACTGTTACCCAGGCTGGAGTTAAGTGGTGCAATTTTGGCTCACTGCAACCTTCACCTCCTGGATTCAAGCAGTTCTCCTGCCTCAGCCTTCCGAGTAGCTGAGATTACAGGTGCACACTCCCATGCCCAGCTAACGTTTCTATTTTTAGTAGAGATGGGGTTTCACCATGTTGGCCAGGCTGGTCTCAAACTCCTGACCTCAGGTGATTCACCCACCTTGGCTTCCCAGAGTGCTGGGATTACAGGCGTGAGCCACCATGCCCGGCCGAAAAACAGCGTTTTCATTATGTTCTAATTTGTGGTAAGAGGTATTGAGGCCCTAAGAGAAATTATTGGGAAGCCAATTTGAAGTATCAGTAAATTGATGAGGGCCAAACAATGGCCCAGAGCTGGGGTGACCCATGCCTTTCTCCTCTTCTTCCTCCCTATCCTATAAAAACAAACATATCTAACAACAGAAAACAACAAAAATCTTACCAAGGAAAGTCATAATTTCAATCAGAAGAATCCAACTTAAGAAATAATAATACCAGACATAGAAATATGGAGGAAGGCAGAATAGGATGGCATAGCAGAAATCGGGAACCAGATTCTGAATCTGCCACTACCCAGAGTGGCAGAATGAGCAAGACAGCTCCCTTTCCTGGGACTCCATTTCTTTCACCTGTCAAACAACAGAGTCAGACCAGACGATTTCTGAAATCTCTTTAGATTTATATTTACTGATATATTTCTAGGCAGCATACAAAAACCCTGAAAAGCCCTCTAAGTTCTGTGGCCTAAAGGCTTCCAATATTCTGGAGAGCTTTCTGTGATAGATTCTTCTCAGTGGATCACAAAAGTATACAATTATTGCTGGTAGGAAATGAAAAAGGTAAACATTACTCAGAAAGTATTCAAAGAGGGCACTGATATTACAAAAAAAAATCATTCCTCACTCTGATAGTTTATGATAGCAAAGTTTGTAGAACTTGCTTTTAGGATACAAACTCCTTATCCAAGCATGCTGAAATCATGGCAATCTCTGGAAGTCACTGACTCTTGGGTCTGATGAGTATGCAAATTCATCACCTTGCTTTGTCAGCACTGGGCATAATGCATCCTACATGAAGAAATTGAAACTTATGTCCTAAAATCTCTAGGTGTCTTCGCTGCTGTAGAACCTTTGCTATATTATTGCAACCTGAAGCATCAGTAATCCAGCCTTCTAACCTAAATCTCCAGCACTGCCTATTTCAACTCAATTTATTCAAAAGGCACATATTAAGTGCCTACTGTCAAGAAACAAACATTACAAAATGTATAAAATTGAATAAAAAAATCCTGGGCTCAAAAATTTTAGTCTCTTGCAGAAATGGTAAACCTACATCATGTGTGCTGCCATCTCCTTGCTCCAGTGTCCCTTGCAGACTTTTTTTTTCCTGTTGATGGACACAGCTTCAGAGTCTTCAACAAAACACCTAGACAGGCAAAAGAAGCTGATCAGATTTGGCACAGGAGATAATATCTATTTGTTAGCTCTGGTTGGCATGTCACATCATGAGTCAAGACAATTTTTTAAAATGCTAAGTTGGGATTCAAATAATGTGCTAAGAGAGGGAAAATGAAGGAGAATTTATTCTGAATGAAAGGAGCAGAGAGGGTATATTAGTCCGTTCTCACACTGCTAAAAAGAACATACCTGAGGCTGGGTAATTTATAAAGGAAAGAGGTTTGATTGACTCACGGTTCCTCATTGCTGGGGAAGCCTCAGGAAACTTACAATCATGGTGGAAGGCACCTCTTCACAGAGTGGCTGGAGGGAGAATGAATAGGCAGTGAAGGGGGAAGCCGCTTATAAAACCATGAGATCTTGTGAGAGCTAACTCACTATCATGAGAACAGGATGGGTGAAACTGCCCCCATGATTCAATTATCATTACCTGGTCCCTCCCATGACACGTGGGGATTATGGAAACTGTATAGCATTCAAGATGAGATTTGGGTGAGGACACAGCCAAACCATATCAGAGGGCTTCATGGATGAGAAGGTACTTACAAGAGACTTTACAAAATTAATATGATGTCAATAGATAGACATCATATTTGGGCATGAATGAATGTTTAAGACATGAATATTCCTGACTGTGACAACAGCAGAAACAAAGACATATAGGAGTTATCAATATGCATAGGTGGAACGACATGTATTGACAACCCCTGGTGACTGGGTTATGTGTGTATATAAGGCTATAGTGGGAACCAAAGCATAACTAAGAGTTATGCCATGAAAAACCTTCAATGTATTAGGAAATTTAACTTTTTATTCTGAGATGATGGAAATGCTTTTGAGGAAAAGTAATAATGTACTACTTTAATCAATTCATTTAAAATGGTACAATAAATGCCTAAAATACCCATTTCTCCAAATAGCTGCAAAGAACAGGGTTTCTCTAAAATCTGCTTAAAGCTTTGTCGTGGAAATGTGTATGTTTCTTTTTTATTTCATTCCCTCAGATGTAGGGTAGTAGGCCAGGCTAATAGGATGTATTTTTGGTTGAACAACTTGTCTCAGAGAATGTTTGTACCTTGTTAGCATTTTTCCTTCTTTCTATCAAATCTAGATAGACTGCTTTGTTGTGTAGCTAACAAAATATCACTGTAAGATGAGTGAATTTTTGTCAAGGAACTTCCTAAATACCTAATTTTTTAAACATTTTGCTCAGTTTCTGCACAGCAAAACAAACTCAACAGAGTAAACAGACAAACTACAGAATGGGAGAAAATATTTGCAGACTATGAATCCAACAAAGGTCTGATACCTAGAATCTATAAGGAACATAAACTAATCAACAAGAAAAAACAAGCCCATTAAAACATGGGCAAAGGATGGGAACAAACACTTCTCAAAAGACATACAACAGGCTAAGAAACATATGAAAAAATGCTCAACATTTTGACTTGCATCAGAGAGATGCAAGCCAAAACTACAATGTGATAGTATCTTATACCAGTCAGAATGGCTATTATGAAAAAGTCAAAAATATCAGCTGTTGGCAAGGTTGTAGAGAAAATGGAATATTTATATGTTGGTGGGAATGCAAATTAGTTCAGCCCCTGTGGAAAGCAGTTTAGAGTTTTCTCAAAGAAATAAAAATATATAGAACTACCATTCTACCCAGTAATCTCATTATTTGGTATATACTCAAAGGAAAATAATTATTCTACCGAAAAGACACATGTACTCGTGTTTATTGCAATATTATTCACAATAGTGAAGAAGACATAATCAATCTAGGTGCCCATGAGTGGTGGACTAGATTTAAAAAATATGGTATACATACACCATAGAATACTACACAAACATAAAAAAAAAAATTGGCCAGGTGCCATGACCCACACTTGTAATCCCACTAAGCAGGAGGATGGCTTGATGCCAGGAGTTTGAGATTAGCTGGGTGTAGTGATGCATGTCTGTAGTTCCAGCTTTTCAGGAAGCTGGGGCCAGAGGATGTCTTGACTCCAGAAGTTTGAGGCTGCAGTGAGTTATGATTGTACCAATGCACCGTATCCTGGGAGATAGGACCAGACCCTGTCTCTATAAAACAAAAAACAAACCTTAAAATTCTGTCTTTTGCAGCAACATTGACGCAGCTGGAGGCCGTTATCCTAAGCAAATTAACACAGAATCAAAAAATAAAATATTGCGTGTTCTCATGTATAAGTGGGAGCTCAATTTTGTGTTCACGGGGTCATAAAGATGGGAGCAACAGGCACTGGGAACACCAAAATTAGGGAGGGAGGGAATGGCTGAAAAGCTTTCTATTGGAGACTATGTTCACCATCTGGCTGATGGAATCAATAGAAGCCCAAATGTCAGCATAATACAATATACCCTTGTTACAAGCCTGCACATGTACCCCCTGGATCTAAAATAAAGTAGAAATTTAAAACAAAAAAAATTAAAATAAAAAAATTGGCTCAGAATCTGAAAATGTCATAAGAACAGTATTACATGAGAATAAAAACATAAATTAAATATTTCTTACTTTGGTTACTTCCTGGCAAAATGGCTTAGAGTGAATCCTGGTTCTTTTATATATATATATTTTATTGTGTTTTAGGTTTTGGGGTACATGTGAAGAACATGCAAGATTGTTGCATAGGTACATACACGGCAATGTGGATTGCTGCCTTCATCCCCATCACCTATGTCTGGCATTTCTCCCCATGCTATCTCTCCCCAACTCCCCACCCCCCACTGTCCCTCCCCTAGTTCCCCCGCACAGACCCCAGTGTGTGATGCTCCCCTCCCTGTGTCCATGTGTTCTCATTGTTCAACACCTGCCTATGAGTGAGAACATGCAGTGTTTGATTTTGTGTTCTTGTGTCAGTTTGCTGAGAATGATGGTTTCCAGGTTTATCCATGTCCTTACAAAGGACACGAACACATCGTTTTTTATGGCTGCATAGTATTCCATGGTGTATATGTGCCACATTTTCCCTGTCCAGTCCTGGTTCTTTTAATTCCAGAACCTTATAGCACAGGGCATGTAAACTTTAAAATTAATAGTCACAAACAAAAGCTGTTAACTGGAAGAAGATTATGACTAAAAGTAACATATATCCTTAATGATGATGGTTTTAAGAGAGGCAAGCAATGGAAAAGCTCAGTGAATCTAAATTCAACTACAGCCCTATCTTCTTGGGACCCTAGGGGAATATAATGGTTTGGTCCATTCAGCTCCTTAAGTCACTGTCTACTTAAGCTTAATTCTGAAATTCCCCCTTTCTTAAATTATTTGAAAATAATTGCAGGACCAAATGCAAATCTATGATCAACCAAGTATACAGGTGTCCTGTGATTACAGAGAATCCCACTTCCTGCTGCGTTTTTATTATAACCGTCACCAGCACTAAAGCTTTCAAGATCCTACATTCTCCGACTGGCTGTTCACTTCAACAAGTTCTCCGAGGCTGTGGTGAAAGAACAGTGATATTGGCCAATCTAAACAAAATGCTGGTATTTATTTGAGAGGCCAGAAGTGCCCAGAGGATTGTTATCTTCCCTAATGACCAGAGTCAGAAACGTTATTTTCCTGAGCAGTGTACCTGCAGAAAAGGAACAAAATCTCAGAATCCTTCTCAACACATGAAAATCGAGGCCTCGGTCATTTTCATTCTCTTTTGAAACAGAGGAGTATTCTGTTTAAGGCATATTGTGTTTCAGATAGACCCAAGCAACCAACTTTTAAAAAGTGTGACTCCTGCACACAGAACCTGGAAAAAACACTTTCCTCTCCTCAAGAAGGACCTCTGTGTATGTAGTAGATCAAATGCTCGTTTTCTTCATAGGGTTGTTTGTCTTTATTTTTCCTATGAGCTATTTTCTGCCTGTGGGCCACACTGTGATGGGAATTCATTGCTTAGATAAAAATTAGGTCAAATGTTATTCTAAGAAAAGGATCTAAAATTTTCACTTAAAGTAAGATTAATATAGTTGCATGCTCATTAAAAAAAAATCAACATTCTCCCAGGCAGAAATAGCACTCATTGGTGATGAGGACAATCTTGCTGAATGACCTCACAATATAAATTTGGATTATTTTGTTGTTGCTGCTGCTGCTGTTGTTTTCTGTCACGAAAGCCTTGAACTGTTTGTAGTTTTCAGCACCTCAGCAGGATTAATGTCTCTCAGGACTAGTAATGATTCTCCCACTCTCAGGTAAAGAAACGAGACTCAGTCACCTTGCTTGGACCAAAGTCTGCAGAAACAAAATAAGAGATTTGTAGTCACAACATCTGTGTTTAAAGTCTGGAATTTGCCACTTACTCACAGTCATCTTAGTGAGGTCATTTCAGTCATTCAGCAGACATGTATTGAATGCTTCATCCATGCCAGATACTGTTCCAGGCATTTGGGAGTAAAGATTAACAGATATAGCCTGTTCTCAATAAAGTTTGCAGTAGAGCAGAGAAACAGATATGCAATCTCCATCTCCCTGCAGTATGAAAGTTAAAATAATGTAAACTGCAGAAGTTGAGTGGAAGGCACACAATGAGTTTGGCAGAAGGCTGGGAAGACCTTTTAAAGGGACCTCACGAGATGACATTTATATTGACAAGGTCTCCAGTAGTCTGCATCTGATCATTATTATTAGAGGCTCAGAAATTATTTTTGATCCCAGTGCAGTTCAGACTTGTGGAGGCTGACACTTGCTGGTTTTACTCTCAGAAGGCTGAAGTATACAAATCATGAAACCAATTTGTTAATTTAGAAGTAAATACATAAGTGTCCAGTACCCTAGTTATTTACACTTTCAGCTTTGATTTCTCATCTGTCAACAAAGCAATAATGATAATGATGGCACATTTGCTGTATATTTCATAAGAATGTGGCTAAGTTTGGAGATAAAGTCTAGCTGTAGGCTGCAGTGCAGTGGCTCACACTTGTAATCCCATCACTTTGGAAGGCATAGGTGGGAGGATTGCTTGAGGTCAGGAGTTCAAGACCAGCCTGGGTAACATAGTGAGACCCCCATTTCTACAAAAAAAAATTAAAAATTAGTAGGACATGGTGGTTTATGCCTATAGTCCCAGCTACTTGGTAGGCTGAGATGGGAAGATCCCTTCTGCCCAAGAGTTTCAGTATGCAGTGAGTTATGATCATGCCACTGCACTTAACTACTTTTATGTTTCTTTAAAAAAAGAGCCAACACACACACACACACACACACACACACACACAGACACAAAGTGTAACTATCAAAACGTCAACTATTCATTGAGTGTTTAATTTGCATTTTTTGTATTGTTAAGGTGTTCAATGTTCTTCTTCATGTTAAGATGTAGATATTATGATGTCAGTTTCATAAGGGAGAAAACTAAAGCTTGGAGAATTTAAATAGCTTAATGAAGAGCACACAATTAAGGTTCACATCCAAGATTTGAACCTGGCTGCTGTATTCCAAAACCTCTAGTGTTGAACCCTAAATAAACAATTTCTCATGAAATGATAGAAATAAATCTGAAAGAACTTTAGAAACTGCAGAGACTTTTACAAACATGACTTAATAGGATGTGGCAAGAAACAAGGTTAAGCTATTGAAAATAATGGCTGGTTTTAGACACTACTATCACAAGTTCCTGGTTGTTCTTTTTAATACCCTACACATACTTTTTTGCCTAATGACATGTACAGCACTTGGGATATAACCATTAAAGAGCTGGCCAACCGTGTTCCACATCAGTGAATCATACTTACAGCTAATGTGTGTATTATAAATACAGCATATGTACACTATGTATATATAGCAATTTATAGTTTTTCCTTCCTATACATATTGGTAGTTTTCACCATGGCTTGAATGTTTCAAGTATATTTCATAACTGAATATTGTACCAGTGATGCTATGCTAAGTGATATCTAAATTTGACACTTATGATGGGTTTTATGCAGGTAAAAGTCCAGAGGCAACAAGAAAAGATAGCAATTGAGGATTTGAAGGGTTTTTTAAATAGCAGCAGCAAACACATGTCAAGAACCATGTGTGCAAAGTTGAGTCTTTGAGAGCAGAGCTATGAACTAGACCATCACCAAGTAGCCTGCCTGTCCTTCAGATGCTCACTGAGCTATCTTCTTGGTTAGGGATGATACCTTATCTTTGTACTCTTGCCCAAAACCATTGTGTTCAACATCATTAACTAACAGGTGCTCTAATGCATAGGGACAACAGATATTAATTCCAAATGCATGAGAAATTCTCCAGACAAAACCTGTAAAAAGTTGCTAATATTCTGCAGAGGGTTTTTAGAGCTAGGTGGCACCAATGCCACTAAGGTACCTTTGTGCTTCTTGTAAAAATTCTTAACTAATGGCTTAAGAAGGATATTATTTAAGAAGGATATTGTTAACTAATGGCTTAAGAAGGATTTTATTATTATTATTATACTTTAAGTTCTAGGATACATGTGCAGATCATGCAGGTTTGTTACACAGGTGCCATGGTGGTTTGCTGCATCCATCACTCCATCATCTACCATTAGGTAGTTCTCCTAATGCCATCCCTCCCCTTACCCCCCACCCCTGACAGGCCCCAGTGTGTGATGTTCCCCTCTCTGTGCCCATATGTTCTCATTGTTCTACTCCCACTTATGAGTGAGGACATGCAGTGTTTGGTTTTATTTTCCTGTGTTAGTTTACTGAGAATGATGGTTTCCAGCTTCATCCGTGTCTCTGAAAAGGACATGAACTCATCCTTTTTATGGCTGCATACTATTCCATGGTGTATATGTGCCACATTTTTTTTATCCAGTTTATCATTGATGGGCATTTGGGTTGGTTCCAAGTTTTGCTATTGTGAATAGTGCTGCAGTAAACATACATGTACATGTGTCTTTATAGTAGTACAACCTCCCTTTTGCCTTCTGAACAGTAGTATACTGTTTTGGGTGTACACCTGGTAATGGGATTGCTGGGTCAAATGGTGTTTCTGGCTCTAGACCCTTGAGGAATCGCCACACTGTCTTCCGCAATGGTTGAACTAATTTATACTCCCACCAACAGTGTAAAAGCATTCCTGTTTCTCCACATCTTCTCCACCATCTATTGTTTCCTGACTTTTTAATGATTGCCATTCTGACTGGCATGAGATGGTATCTCATTGTGGTTCTGATTTGCATTTCTCTAATGACCAGTGATGATGATCTTTTTTTCATGTGATTTTTGGCCACATAAATGTCTTCTTTTGAAGAATGTCTGTTCATACAAGAAGGATATCTTAAGTGTACTGTTCTTCCAAGGTTATGAATATAGGGACTGCTTGACAATTACAAAATTAATTAAATACAAACTCTACTAATTTTTTTTTTTGAGATGGAGTCTTGCTCTATCACCAGGCTGGAGTGCCATGGCATGATCTTGACTCACTGCAACCTCTGCCTCCAGGGTTGAAGCAATTCTCCTGCCTCAGCCTCCCAAGTAGTTGGGACTATAGTCACAAGCCACTGTGCCCGGCTAATTTTTATGTTTTAGTAGAGACAGGGTTTTACCATGTTGGCCAGGATGGTCTCGATCTCTTGACCTCATGATCTGTCCACCTCTGCCTCCCAAAGTGCTGAGATTACAAGCGTGAGCCACTGTCCCCGGCCCAAGTCTACTAATTTTTATGGGCAAGTTAGGCAACACTATAAATTGGTTTTATAATTTCAGACCATTCTCAAAATGTCATTGCACTGGACATGTGGTCCACAGATAGTGCCATCATAGTGGCCATGACTTTCTTCCCAAAACACTGACATACAACTTTTGATGTGTTATTGACTGATCACTATTTCCTAAATGGATCAGTAAAGAATTACCAAAATGTAAACATTTTTGGTTGTGTTGACATTTAATATAAAGAACGTACTTTGTTTGTTCAGGGACTGTCTCTTGAGCTACAGGGACTTGCCTGTTAGGCAATTGTGATGGTTCTGATTTCTTAAAAGGAAGGTTCCATAAAAAGGCTCAGGAAGTCACCCAACTCAGAAGGCAAAAGGGAGGTTGCACTGTGTGATTTGTCAATCTGGACATTCTTTAGACTATACATAGGTCCTATTAAACAAACAACAAAAACAATGAGAATGCTAACCCCATAGTCTTCCTTAGACTGGGACATCCTATGTGTAAACCTCAAGTTGAAACAGGCATTTTAGCCGTGTGTTGTAATAAAATATATACTGAATTGAAAAGAGGAAACAGAGAAGCTAAACTCCTTTACCAAGGACTTCCCATCACTATATTGTTCTTCTGCTATTAGAAGAATAGCTCGTTGAAACATGATAGGGGCTCTGTGCTGTAAGTAAAGGAGGAGCGGTGGTCTTCTTTGTTTTACGAAAGTTAGTTATGAACATGTAATTTACAAAAGTTTTTCGTTTCAGTTCTTTTCTTTAGACTACAATTAATCACACTCTCTGATATATAAATAATATGTAGGACATCTAACATTATCATTTCTGGCAAGAAATGCACATTCTGACCAGTGCCAAAAACTTGGCTCTACACCAGAATAGTTAATTTCAATCAGTTCATTTTTTTAATTAACCTTTGAAAGAAATACATATATCTACATAAAAACACATATATGTAAATATATATGAATGGGTGTGGGCATATAAGTATATGTAAAGTACTATGTATGTATTACAAAGTGTGTATGTGTGTGTGTGTGTATCATAAAACTGTGATTACTATGTGTAAGGTACTATGCTGATAATTTATATGTTAGTGGAAGTAAAAGTGAGGGATCTACAGATAAATACTATCTGTGCTTTTAAAGAAACTTATATTCTAGGAAGAGAGACCCAACATGGATTCTAATATAATATAAAAGTGTGAAAGGAGAGAGCAGATGGAAGGAGCAAGACTTGTATGTGGACTGCCTCTAAAGCAGCCAACCTCAGTATTCCAGATGGAAACAGCAGTATTGGGGTACAGGCAGGGAGAGCACTTGTAAATTTGGTACAAGTGGCACAGTTGGCCAATGTTGGTGAGTCCTGTGGAGATCTGGAGCCAGAATGGCCTGACCTTGAGCAGAGTATCCTACTGAGACATCAGAAAGAAACAATGCTCCCGGAGCCGCAGCTGGAAAGGACTAGATCTGGGAGACCATAAGGAAGGAGGAAATGCATCTCTACTGTCCATCTCGGGGTTACCGGTATACACTGAGGGATGACTCTTATCACAGGGATGTTTACTTTTTAGGCCCACATCTCCCTCTCTTTCAAGCCCGAGACAAGAGGAGAATGATCAGTGGTACGTTATTTCTCACGCAGCCATTAAAAAGTCTAACAGAGTTTTGGCGAACGCTTCTGCTTTTTCATACACCACAAGGATCATGATCCACCATGCTACTTGTGGCCATCAGGGTCTAGGACAAGGAAGAAAAGAAACTGAAAAAAACAAACACATCTTCTCCGATGTGTATGTACAACTGAGAAACTTTTGGGACCAAAAATATGTCTCCATGCATCTTCTACTACTAATTAATTAGAGCAGCCTACAATATAGAAATAATCTTGTTCTAGACTCTATATGTAAGAGTCTAGAAGTGGCCAGGAAGACCTCTGTGCAATTGAACCTACTGTGTTGCAGTGGACAGAACAGTGACCTCTGCTTTGGAAGACGTGGGTTCCACTCCAGAGCTACCCTTCACCACCTGTGTTCTTGAGCAAGGCATTTAAACTCTCAGAACTCTAGTTTTTCACCTTTAAATGGGGACTCTGATAAATACATCACAATAATCCATGAAAGGGCTTTTTGAACTCTATAGCTGTATAATTGTCAGCAGCATTTGCTAACATATAAAATAGGTAGAGAAGTTGTGAAGTTGGAGTCTGTATGTATTAGTCTGCTCAGTCTGCTGTCACAAAGTACCACAGACTGGGTAACTCAAATAACGGATATTTATTTCTCACAGTTCTGAAGGCTGGATGTCCAAGATCAAGGTGCCAGCCCCCTTGAGGGCCCTCTTCCTGGCTTGCAGGCAGCTGCCTTCTCATTGTATCCTCATTTGGTGGAGACTCAGTGAACTTTGTTCTCTCTTCCTCTTTCTATAAGGCACTAATCCCATGAGAGGGACTCCGTGTTCATGACCCCCTATAAACCTGATTACCTCCCAAAGGCCCCACCTCTACATACTGTCATATGGGGGTTAGGACTTTCAAGGGAGACACAAACATTCAGTCCATAATACTGTAATATCGATATGACCAGTGTTTTTATTAAGTCAGTGGAAAACAGATAAAGAGGTGAGATTATGAAATGCCCTGAATGAGTTTTCCCCATTCAAAGGCCAAGAGCCCCACACAGGATCTGATCACAGAAGTACAGTCCTAGGAGGACATTCTTAGGAAATAAATATGTTTTTAAAATGATGTTAAGAAAATCAGATTTGGGTAATTATGATTCCATGCTACAGTATAGGATGATAATTGATTTGCTTCTTACCTTCTTCATGAAATGTATTTGTTATATTTTCCCAGCTTTTCAAGTAATAAAACATCTTTGAAAATAAAATAAAAAGGCCCAGGTAATTTTTCTTGTACAGCTACAGGAACAACAATTGCTGAGGATCAGTTCAGTGAAGGTGAATTCTGTAGCAATTCATGATCCATGAGATTTAGGTATAGGCAGACATAGGAAAGGTAAATGGGTAGTAGAGAGGATACTGTTGTTTGAGTTTCAGGCACTGACACTAAGGTGTTGTGAATCTGGTACCATGTGAAATAGTTATCATTGCTGATGGTGTTCAAGACCTTTAATTGCCTGATCTGACATAGAATGGTAATATAAAAGCTAAACTCAACACCCGATTTATTTGGCTGTCTTGCTCATCCACTGAGTGTCAATCACAAATAAGGAGGCCACGATGTGGGTACACACATTCATTGGTTCTCAAACTTTCACTGCCTGTATGTGAACTGCCTGAGGGGTTGTACAGACAGATTTCTGGGCCCCATCCCCACAGTGTCAGATTCAGTTGATTGATGTGGTGCCTGGGAATTTCCATTTTTAACATGTTCCCAGGTGATATCGATGCTGCTGTTTCAAATGAGTGTTGCTGTTTGCAAACTCCATGTAATTAAGAGGGAAATCACACTCCCACACTGTCTTACATTCTAAGAAATAGTTCCTTCAGTTTATTTGTCCCTTTCAACAGATTAGATGAAAATCCATGAGATAAACATGGAGACCTCCATAACCTGGCACATAGGACTTAGTTTCCAGTGTGGATTTCTTCATTAGCTTAAAGGATTTCATGGTTGACTTATACAGCCTGGCATTTATAATCCACTTCATTCTCTGTTCTTGATTTTCTTGTTTGGGGCTCTAATTGACAGTTCTTCATCTCTATCTACACAACTAAGTGTGGTGTGTTAGTGCCACTGTGTTAGTGCTGGTTAGTGCTAGCCAAGGGCAAGAAGTGGAGGGTAGGGGAGAAAAGGCAAGAGAAAGGGTGACCAACCCTTCTTAGTTTTCCTGGGACTATCACAACTTTTAAAATGGAAAGTTCCTCATCTCAGAAAAACCCCCAGTCCCCAGCAAATATGATGGGTAGCCACCTTAGCAGAAGCTGCCAGTGATCTGTGGGCACTGGGAAGATTAGGCAGAGGAAGGAAGGATAAAGGCTACTGATAATATTATTTATACTGACATCCTGACATCACCACTTCAGGCTAGCGAAATGACTTGACAATGATAGTATCATGGGAGCAGAAAAATATCCTTCAATACTGATGCACTAATTTGACAAATACCAGCAAGGTCATACCTGCTGCCTTCTGTCTAGATTCCAATATGAGGCTATTGCTGAGATACCATGTAATTGTTTAAAGGTTTTTTCTGTGTGTGTGTGCACGTGCACATGTGTGTGTAGACGATCCCTCCTCCCCAAGCTCTTTTAATCTTCGATTCTCTGGTTTTTTCACTCTCTTTAATGGGCACCTTTGTACACTATTCTTATAGACAGTAATGTGCTCAGTAGTCTGAAGCTGTAACAAAGCTTCACCATTGTGAAAGCTCTCTCATCCTCTGCTTATTAGAAGATTTCAAACATACTAGTTTACAAAGCTGTAAAATGATCGGTTTGAACTTCTTGATGTCCCAGGACAGTCCCGCTTCTAGACAGCCTGCTACGTTGTTCCCACAAATGTCCTGGATCTTGTTGGATTTGGGGGATTCTTTTCTGGCTTAAAGAGTTTGGTGTGTTTTCCTCCAGCTATAAAACCTAATGATTCTATTCCTCTAGGGAATGCAGACGGCTCAGTGATGAAGTTCAGTGGGAGAGCACTGTTTTGCCCCTAGGTTCCATCCTTTGCTTTTTGTCTATTCCCTCCTCCCTCCCCACCCTAAGAAAGGCACCCACCTCCAACAGGAACAGCTGAGGGAGCCTCAGAGTTACCTCCTTTCTGCCTGAGAGAGTGATTCCAGAGGGAGATTTACAACTCTTTCAGTTATGTTTTCTGTTGTCTGGGGATAGGCATGGTACTCAGCAAATTTCAGCCCAAGCAACAGTTTGGGGGAAGAACTATAATGATAATAATGCCAGAATTTATCATTCCCCTGTGCCTAAGTAATTCAAGCTGATGGAGGTGTTCGTGGTTACAGACTGAGTTTCACTTCCTCTCATCCAGAACAAATGGCATATCAAGCAAGCAGATTGCACATATTATAGGACCTGAGCTTTTCCTGGTAAAGGAAAAGAGTGAGAAAAATATTTGGGTTATATTTTAAACTTCACTTATGGGCTATTTTAACCTCTTTGTCTCTCCCCACCCTTCCACCCTGACATCCCTGGTAGAGGACTGGCTCCATGCAACTCTGAAATTCTCCCATCAGTTTCCCTCCCCACCCAAAAAAAAAGAATGGAAAAGTTTCAAGAATTTCCCCCATGCACCCTAGGACTGCTTTTTTTTTTTTTTTTTTTAATGTCAGAAAGAATTGGTACCTACAAGGCTCCACCCCTCAATCTTCTTTCCTCCCACACACATGCCATGTCTTTGTAGGCTGATTTGGGGTAATTGAGAAGTCATATTCAAAATGTACCATTTATGTTCACAATGGTTAAAGTTCTGCAGGGTGCCCAACTTTCCTCTGCAAATAAAATGTTATGCAAGTTGCCTTGCTGAGAAGAGACTCTGTGCTTTGGTGACAGAAAAGAAATACCAACAATAGATGGGAAGTGTTTCCAGCAGGATCGTATGCTAGGAAATCAAGTGGCCTGTAGGTGCTAAACTAGCTTTCTGTTTCTCACTGCCGTTGAACTGAAACAAAGCTTTCAAAGGAAATACATGGTATCTTATGGGTTATGGGGCTGTAATGCCATTTTGCAAAATGCTTTTTAATCCTCCTCTCTCCCTCTCCCCAATTGCCTGTTGTGTTTGCTAAGCTTTAAGCTTAGCTAATAGTTTGGAACCTATAGTGGAGAGAGAGAGAGAGAGGAGAGAGAGAGATGAAAGAAGAAATAGAGATATAGAGAGAGCTATGGAGAGACAGACAGCGATATAGATATAAAGAAGAGAGGGAGACATAGAGATACAGGAAGAATGAAGAGAGAAAGAACTGGGGAAACAGAGAAAAAGAATAGACAGAGAGAAAGTGAGAGATGTAGGAGATAAAGATACAGAAATATAGAAGCAGAGATGAGAGAGAGATGAGAGAGAGAGGCAGAGGTGAAGATAGGGAGATCGGGGAGAACTGAACATGAGTTTCTTCTGTCCTGGGGTTAAGGGCGGACCTTTATGGGGACAGTCCTCTAGGGCGAGTAGGCAGGAAGTCAACCAGGAGGCACTGAACCTGACTTATGTAAATACAAGACTAAAGAACCACAGAATTTAAAGGTCAGTAATCCAGTTTAACACCAGCTTTTAAGCTGAATGAGAAGAGACGTTGGAGAGATTTCATGGTTTGTCTGGGGTCACACAGCTAATTGAGATACTGGGGTTCACCAGGCTATAAGCTGCATCAGGCACTGCTGACAGAAAAAAATTCAGGTCTCCAATAGAGTGGGGTTCCAACATACTTAGACAAAGGCTCCATTTTGGACCTCCAGCCTGGGTATTTGTACTGGTCTCTTCAGTTCAGAGGTCAAGACCAAAACCCAGGTCATGAGATCCTCATCCTAGCACTGCAGCCTTCACAGGAGGCACCTGTCTATCTTCTGCATCTTCTGTACTGGCTGTTTCTAGGAAGCAAAGAAGCCTTGAACCTTACTAGGCTCGTTGCAAACCAGAAATAACAATACCTAAATGATCAGATTTTTCCAACAATTGAATTACCTAATATACAAGTTATTTCTCTTTGTCATGCTCTTTTCTAAATTCTTAACATGTACCAACTCCTTTATTAGTAACCATAATGATTTCCAGCTCAGTTATTATCCCTACTCCACAGAAGGGGAGAATGAGGTACAGAGAGGGCAACTGACTTGCCCCAGAGGTGAATTAATTTGTTGTTTGACAAGGTACTGATGAATGGAGGAATTCGAATTTTAACACTAGCACTCTTGCTGGAGAAACCCAGTCTGTTATCACAGCTCTCTCCCAACGCCTAATACACGCAGCACTTCACAAAATACAAATTCGCTGTCACTATCAGTGTTAAGAATTTTAAAGTCATGGTGACCACATTGCAAGATGGTAAAATCTCCAGAGGTTACTTGGGGTTTTTTCCTCCTTTTGTTTCTTGCATGATTTAAGTAGATTATCAGAGGAATGAAGCAAGGGGAAGGGAGGAACTGGCCCATTGTCTGTGTGTGGGTAGACACCTAAGACAGTCTGTATGGCTAGGCCCCTCTGTTTTTAGACTAACATTGCCACAGTTCCACACAAATCCGTAGACATACTTGCTGGGAATAAGAAGTTCATGTGCTAAGTCCGGGCACAGTGGCTCATGCCTGTAATCCCAGCACTTGGGAGGCTGAGGTGGGCAGATCACAAGGTCAGGAGATCAAGACCATCCTGGCCAACATGGTGAAACCCCGTCTCTACTAAAAATACAAAACTTAGCTGGGCTTGCTGGCATGTGCCTTTAATCCCTGCTACTTGGTAGGCTGAAGCAGGAGAATCACTTGAACCAGAGAGCTGAGGTTGCAGCGAGTTGAGATCGTACCACTATACTTTAGCCTGGTGACAGAGTGAGAGTCCATCTCAAAAAAAAAAAGGGAAGTTCAGGTGATCATTGCACAAGTCAACCCTTCTAACCCTTCCATATTTCTGAAGTTCCTTAGGGAATGATAACCATCTTTTTTTCTTCTTGTTCATGATGAGATGGTATGCATTTCTAAAGATACATTTGATATGAAAAGACATATTCTAGAGTTGTCAATCCCAGTAGAGAAAAAGGAGAGGACACATGAAGCCAGGAGTGGGTGGGAGACGTCCACAGTCTTTCAAGACAAATAAATCAAGACCCTTTCATCAATTTCACCAAAATAGCACCTGGGGAAGAAGAAGAAGCTACTGCAGAGAAACACAGAATGGCAGACCAAGAAAGAAAGGGGCAGTGGGAAAGGGGGAGGGGAGGGAAAGAGAAGAAAGTTGTCAAATTCTTTCTTACTGCCCTGAAAATAGCAGAAGGCATATGTCCTGGCCTTTCCCAGGGGATCATAGAGAGTGTAGCAACAGTTTATGAAAACTTAAGGAAAGTTTAAAACATGGCCCGGACATAGACCCCAGGCAGGCATTCTATTCATGTAGAACAAAAAGAAATTAGTATCTTCTAGTTGTCTTTTCACCAAAAGCCAGGAAAATATAGGAACCTTAATTCTGCTTGGAGTCTCCACTTTGGAGAATCCCTTTTAGGTGAGAAATATCCTAAAACTTGCCCAGTAGTGAGTTCCAGGTCTTGAGTAGCAAGTCCTTGTGAATTCTGCTTTACAATCATACTCTTCTCTGTTCAAGATACTCTGTCAAGAGTTCAACATACTCTTCTCTTCATCCAGGCCCCTTTCTACTGCCACCCACATCCTTCTCCTAATCTGCATCCCCCTCAGAGCTGACTGTGCTTCCGGTAGAACAACCCTGGTCCATGGGAGACTCACAGGGCATTGATATATTCCCAGCCTGTGGCTAACAACAGTTCCCCAAAGCATCCAGAATGAGGGACAAACATCATAGAGCGTGTAGATTCTTCTATCACCCACCTCCACCTCATAGCCCAACCCTATTTCCCACCCCTAGCACCACCTGCCTACTAATCCAGTCCTGTCTCACATTCCCTGCACCTCTGCCTGAGTCCAGCCCCATCCCAACTTCTTGCACCTCCTCCTGATGATCTAGTCCTAGCCTCAGCCACCCGCACCTCTTCCTAATAGTCCATCTTGAGCATCTCCACCTTCGTGTCTAGCACTAGCCCCCACTTTGTACCACAATATGGGTCCTCCTGCAGCTCTCCCTGATGGCCCAGCCCTATCTACCACGCCCTGCATCTTCCCCCAGTAATCCAGCCCTATGCTTGACACTCCAAGTAAACTGGGCTCTTCACTGCATAGCAAACCCGTGCTCCTCCTTCCTGCTGACCATAGTGCTTCTGTTCATCACGTTCACTCTGCCTGAATGTCCTTCACAGTCTCTATTCTTGAAATCTCCCCACCTACATGAGATTCTTTTAGATTCTCGGTCCGTGGCTCTTTTTAGCCACCTCTCTTTGAGTACTTAGCACATTCTATTTTGTAGTTCTGTACATTGGAGTGCATCTTTCACACATACAAGAGTGTAAAGTCATGAACTTGAGTACATTTGCCTCGAATCTTTTTAGCAATAGTTCCTGAGCTCTCCTCTATGTCAGGCATTGTCCCTGGTGCTAGGGTTATAAGGTAACTAAACCATGACCTTAGATGACCTTATGTGATAGTCTGGTTATTTATATTCTCCTGCAACATCTGACTAAGTGCCTGTAACACGTTCTCATACATTTAATTAGATCAAATGAAAGAGGAGAAGCAAATTAGCTGGCTGAATGATCACTGTGGCTGAATAAGGGCATGAAAAAAAAAAAAAACTCCAATGCTTTCCCTGTATCAACAACATCTCTAATTGGCTTAAAGCAAACATGCACATTTTCTTCAATAAGATGTCAGAGAATACAGCAGTGCCTGTAGGTGTAATAACACAGTGCTCTGTCAATTCATAGAGATTCTTTGACACTCTCATTTCAGGCAAAGAAATGTGTATCTTGCTTAGAATGGGCTTTTCTCTTTTTTTTTCTTCCTTTTTTAAGACCATTGCTATGTAATCTAATTCAATTCTTTTAAATGGAAGATTCATTAATGTATGATTACATGTTTCATCAAGGAGATTTTATCAACTCCCCATTTGGAGAGGGATTTGGTAGAATGATTTTTATTAGAAAATGTCAGCCTGTGAAACGTTTAAAATTTCAATCATCTAGAAAACACGCTGGAGCCTGATTCCTTGGAAATTTTATTTGAAGGGTCTGTGTCTCTACATCAGGCACATCTATAATTGCACATATACATATAATTGCACATATACAGATACACAGATACACACACCCACACGTATTTTTCTATTTCTCCACCTTTGCATGCTGAAGTATGTTAAGTCTCTCCTTCTGGGTACATCAAAGCCTCCTAAGCCCATCCTCATACTTCCAGTTCCAGCTAGGAGTCAACAGCCACATACGCTCAGGGACGGCATTGCCTTGGACTGCTCAGAGTTGGGAAACTGACTTTTATCAGCTTCTAAAAGGTTTCACCAAAGCAGCTTTGTTTTTGTTTTTTCAAAAACGAACTCTACAAAAACAAGAGCTAACAGTACATGGGGAAAGTAGTTAATCCTCATACTCAGGAAATAAAATGACTGTCTTGGGATGAAGACTTGAGTAATCATCTGTAATTGATGAATTTTGGCTTGTGTAGAAGTAATCTAAGAGATTACTAGCAAATGTGCGGCTGCAACTTTACAGAAGGACCCAAATCTAATCTATCTAGGAAGGGGTGACAGGGATATGAAAGCATCTAAGAAAGTTGAAAACTATTAATAAAGGAAGAACTTCCTAGCAGAAAATGGACTTCATAGATCCAAGGAAAAGGGAACAGATGAAAAGAATGTGTTGGTGATTTGCTCACCACTCTGTGCTACTGGACTTTGGGACATCAGCCTGGATCACACACCTGATTTACTAGACATTCACATGTCCCAGCAATACCCTAAAAAATGCCTCGAAACTCTGCCCTGTGTCCAAATGTTCTAATAATCTTACAAATGCTTTTTACAGTCGTAATCATAATCCTAAAAGAGATGCTCACATGGCATCTGACTTATAAGCCTTTCAAGTCTCAATGTATCAGAGTTCCCCCTTTGACTATGTGGTTTATTATGGAAATGACTGGATCCTTTTATCTGCAGCATTTCTCGCATTCTAGATTTAGCTTATTTCACCCCCGCAGTGTCACGTGCCATGTTTTTCTATATCTGATATTTTCTGAAAACTGGCCTGATAAGATTCAAGTTCAGTTCTTTGCCAAGAATATTTCATGGTTAGTCACCTAAGGTCTGATTGTCCCCTGTTGAGTGATGTAAAGGTTGACGAATGGGCTTAGTTAGGTATTGTCAGCCAGATCCGTCCATTATGAAGTTCCTCACCAATCTTTTACCCAAACATTTTCACAACTGTTGATGATTGTCACCTAGATTCACTATTTTATTACAGGTTAAAAATGGTTATTTTAGAATTCTCCCATTTCTTTTGCATTGATTAACTGGTATTGTTCTACAAAGAAAAACATCCCCTCATCAAACATTTGGTTACCGTGAAATAGTTTGTGAAATAGTTTGTATGTGAAAGAGAGGTCCTGTGATCGATGTTTTCCTTTTATTTACCAATTCTCGGAATGAGTTAGTGACCAATGAGTTTTGTACCATTACAAACATGAGTTTTATTTATTTGTTTAGTTATTTATTTTGAGATAGAATGTCACTCTTCTGCCCATAATCTAGATGCTAAGGGTTCTAACTGCTAATGGATTTCCATTGCCTCTAAGCTTTATCAGCTGGGTCCAAGCTAGAAATACATAAGTGTATTGTGGATACATTAAAAGATGACGTTTTATCTGTTAATGGTACATACTGCAATAACTATTAGTGATACATGGCACGAGAGCTTGGATTTGTTTTTAAATACCCTAACTAAAACTAGAAGTAGGAGGATGGAAAAAAATAAACTTGGAAAATGTTAGAGATGGATGATGGATGCATGGGAGTTTATTATACTATTAACTCCTACTGGATGTTTGAAAATCTCCATGGTAAAAAGCTTAAGAAGGGGATAATATGTCACAAATACACACACATACATGCAAATATACACCTGCTTTTTCACTTCTCTGCTCTTTGATTTTATGTACATATGTACAAAACCACTTAATTACTCAACTCTCCATGTATGTTGATACAAGAAAGAATATAGGGGCTATAGGATGTGACTATTTTAGTTTCAAAAAGGAGAAATCCCTATTATATACATCAATCATGAGCCTGGTTCCTTTCAGTCCTGTAGTTTGTAGTTCAACTTCTTTCCCCCATGGCATCAAAGTGCCCCCTGAAGTTCCTCATCGTTTGTGTTCTTCACCACAGTCCTTTAGACATGGTGCACCCAGGTACATCCTCCTCAAGGGGGCAGGGCCGAAATCTTTGTGCTGTCAACACCTGGCATTCCTGTGGTTGGTTGTACAGCTCTTCCAGGCCCATTTTTCTCTCTAATTCTCAATATATTTCTTAGTTCCTTCCTTTCATCAATTCTTTCTCTCTTTTTTTCTTTTCTTTCCTTCCTTCCTTCCTCTCTTTCCTTCATTCCTCTCTCTTTCCTTTCCCCTTTCCTTCCCTCAGGGTCTTGCTCTGTTGCCCAGGCTGGAGTACAGTGTGGCATGGTCATGGTTCACTGCAGCCTCAAACTCCTGGGCTCAAGTGATCCTCTCACCTCAGCCTCCCAAGTAGCTGGGACTATATAGGTGGCACAACACCACACCCAGCTAACTTTTTTAAAAATTTATTTTGTAGAGATAGGATCTTTCCACATTGCCCAGACTGGTCTCGAACTCCTGGGCTCAAATGATCTTCCCACATTAGCCTCCCAAAGTACTGGGATTACAGATGTGAGCCACCTTGCCTGGCCTAATACATTTCTTAAGATAAAACCAGTCTGGATCAGAGATGAAAAAAGCAATAAACATTTATTCAAAATATGCTTTGTCACCGTGCTGGCCACTAGATATGCAAACATAAATAAAACTCAATGCCTGCTTTCAAGGCCATTATGTTTTAGTGGGAGAGAAAGCTATAAACACCTAAGTGCATTACCAAGCCTTTAAGTCCCTCAGAAGTTAGTGGTAGAGAATAAAAGCTTTCAATACAAATAGGTACAGGTTTTATATTAGATGTTCAGATATAGATATATATTATTAGATATATATTAATATATTAGATGTTCAGATTTTGAGCCACAAAAAAGAGACCAACTGATGCTAGGGAAACCCAGAAGAGGAAGCCTACAGAAAAGAGATAGCATGTGAATTCCCCAGACAATGAAGGGGCCTGGAGTCAAGAGAAGAGGGAGGAGATATTTAAGGACAGGAAAGTAGATGTCCAAAGGCCAGCAAGTGTGAATGGGCAGAGAAGGATGTAAGGGAGAGGACTTGGTTTTCTGCTTTGTACATTTAACAACATACGCCTGTAACTCCAGGCCCTGCAGGCCAAATGTAGCCTCTACTTGGTTTTTGTAAATAACACTTACTGGAACACTGCCATGTCTGTGGGTGTGCAGATTGTACATGGCTGCTTTTGCACTAAAAGGCAGAATTGAGTAGTTGCAACAGAGACCTTTTGGTCTTACAAGACTGATATATGTACTATCTAGCACTTTACAGAAAATGTTTGCCAACTCTCTCTCTCTCTCTACAGCAGTAGTTCTCAAACTTTAATGTGCATATAAACCACTTAGGAATCTTGTTTAAATGCGGATTGTGACTCAGTAGGACTGGATGGGCCTAAAGTTCTGATGTTCTAAGAAGCTCCCAGGTGATGTCAGTGTTGCTAGATGGCTTGACACACTTTCTGTAGCAAGGATCTAGAGAAACTCTGTTTCCTCGGGGCTTGTTTCTCCAGAATAGCAACCCAGTAAGGAGCACCTGAGAGTTGAGAATAAGGAGAGAGCTGAACTCATGACTAGACACAACTTGGCTTACTGAAGTTCAGAGAGGAAAAGCCTCATTTCATTAATTACAGTTTAGCTGATTAGAACAGCTGTATAAATACCAAGTGGCTATTCATCATGTCTTTCTTCTTCCTCAAAACAAGGCTTATACCATAGATACCCTAGGACTTGCATCTATTCTTTGTGTCTCCATTTCTATTCCTTTTAGCTAAAGATCTAATTGATAGGCTACATAAGGCCCCCACAAGTTCCTGCTCCCCATCGAACCACCACCATCTATATCCTCCTCTCATCTGCAATTAAATGTGATCAAACACATTTCCAAATGTGGTATCACACTGAAAGGACCTCTTGCAAAACACAAAGAGAGCAAATTCAGTGAGTCTCTGCCTTGAACCAACAATTATAATAATAAGACCAATTTCCACCTCCTCTTCCCAAATCCTTATAACATTGCAGGAAAGTAAGAAAACTCACTTGAATGACCGACTTCAGGTTTGCTTTGCTTATATCAGCTTGTCATTTTGAAGGTCGGAGTTGGGAATGCCCTCACCCCTCCTTTTATTTATTATTTAGAGGATTAGAACTAATTCATCTGTCAGACATTGAGTTTGAGAGAAAATTTTGAATCATCTGATATTCGAATGTGTTTATCCTTGGCAAACAATTTCCTGATTTTGCACCAAATAAATAAATGAATGAATGAATGAATGAATAAGGCTTACGTAAAAAGAACCAAACTTACGAGGCACATTGGACGTCAAATAGCTATCAAAAGAATAGCATTTACATGAGTGAATGCCAAATGACTCAGAAACATAAGGATTGAATTTCCACAGAAACTTTACACATGGCCATTTAACTTAATGTATTCAATAGAGTACATGTTACAACGTATCTGGAAAAATCATTTATTCCTGATCCTGACTTCATTGGGTTCTTAGTTCTGCACGAGCCCTGGGCCAGGAGTCAAGACTGAAAGTCCCTGCTCTGCTACTCACTCGGCGGTTTGTCAAGTAGCTTAAACTCACCACCTCAATATTCGAATTGTCCCCACTAAGGCCCATGCTAGCTCCGAAAAGCAGAATCAGGTGGATTTGCCCAAGGTCACCCAGAGCCCAGCAGAACCCAGAGTCAGCCTTGGACTTTTGATACCAAGTGGAAAGCCTTTTTGCAATTTTTTGAGCTGCCCCTATAAGTACAAACCATGTCTTTATTATCTTGTTCTTGAAAGACCAGAAAAAAAAAAAACTGATACCCAATCCAATTTGACCCAAACATATCACCTCAAATATCATTCAGTTGCTATGCTGTTTTCTGAGCTAACATTTAGAAATCACTTGGAGATTTGTGTGGGCCCCTAGGCAACCCTGAAGATGAGTTCCTTTGAGTTACTGGAGAATTTGCTAGATACACTTGGCTTGTATTGTCGGTTTCGAGCTTTTCTGAGAAGGACTGCAGAAACTAAATGTGACCATGTGACAACACATGCCTTCTGTGTTGCTTATGAATCTCCACCATGCTGTTTACAAGTGTGTAAAGAGGAGGATCAGGGGCACTGTGTGGAAAAACCAAGACGGTCTGCTCCAGCATTCTTGGCCCAATGTGATAATAAAGCTAGGGAGATTAGGAACTTGAATGGGAACACAGGGAAACTATAATCAGTCAAATGGAGCTTTGACAAATATTTCTCAATTAACTCAAAAGAAAGAGAAGAAAAGGGTGTGAGCAGGTAAGGGCAGTTTCGTCTCCTCTAGAAGGGCTACTGTAGCCCATCAAGTGCCTTTGTACCACTTAGGAAAAGATGCCCTTCTGTAGACCACAGGGCTTAGTGAGCAAAGCATAGGCTGGATATCAGTCACGCCTTCTGCAGAACCTCCTGATACAAGGAACAAATATTTAAACCCTGCTTACACTGTGCCTGAGACTGTTCTAAATGTAAGCATATATATTAATTATGTAATCTTCATAATGATCCAATAACATGATTATTATATACAATAGTAACAACACTCAGATTAATATCATTATCATTCCCAGCTTACAGATGAAGAAGGTGAGACAAGAAGCAGATAAGAGACTTATCCAAGGTCACACAGCTAGTAAACTGCAGTTAGAAATCTGCTCTAATGAGAAAATGATCTAAGCTTCAGCTTGCTCCTGCCTTGGGAGCATTAAAAACACATCACTATCTTCTCAGGGAGGACTTCTGCAAGGCCAAGCATGCAGATATTTAATTTGTATTGTCTGACTTAAAAGACTGTACACAGACTAAGAAGCATTGATTCCAAAATTTATATCAACAACAAAAAAATTTCCTAAACTTGCATCATCTTTAGGCAAGTGTATTAGTCAAGGTTCTCCAGAGAAACAGAACCAATAATATAGATATAGATTAAATATAGGTGGGTTTATTATGAGGAATTGGCTCATAGGATTATGGAGACCGAGAAGTCCCACAGTCTGCTATCTATAAGCTGGAGACACAGGAAAGCTGATGGTGTAATTTGGTCTGAGTCCAAAGGCCTGAGAACCAGGGTTGTTGCTGGATGGTATAAATCCCAGGACAAAGTCAGGAGAAGATGAGAGGAGATGTTTCTAGCGGTTGTGCAGGGAATAAAGTGTGGGTACAAATTCCTCCTTTCTTCACCTTTTGTTCTTCTCAGGCCCTAAACAGATTGGAAGATGCTCTTTCATATTGAGGAAAGAAATCTACTTTACAGAGTTCACTCAGATGCTAATCTAGTCTTGATGCACCCTCACAGACGCACCTAGAAACAATGTTTAATCTGGGCACCATGTGGCCCAGTCAAGTTGACACATAGAATTAGCCATCACAATAAGGTTCACAACAAAGCAAAGCCATCGAGGTGACCACTGAAAGGGTTGCAGTAGAATGACTTGTATGTATGTTTGTTTTGTGATTGTCACACCTGTAATATGGATGCTTCGGGGTATATGAAGCCATGCCTTCTGAAGGTGAGTATATGATCAACAAAGCCTTTGATGGCCATCTAGGATGACAGTAGAGTAGTTTTTGCAATAATATGTCTCCTGGAAGAAAATACTGGTGAACACAATGACACTGCATTGGATACACACTATCCAGCCCTGAACAGCTGAGAATAGAGACTGCCTACTGTATACTGGAACATCCAACATACAGAACTGGAAGGTACCCAGTCCCAGCCCTCTGTTTACTCCTGAGCCTGTTCCATCCCCAACCTGCCCCTGCCTATAGAACTCTGGAGGGTCCCAGGGTGTGCCCCGGAGTTCCCCATTTGTATGGCTCTGCATTTGTTCCCACCTCTTCTTGGAATGATCTTCTTGATTGTCCATCTGGCGAACTACTCCTCCTTTATCAGAGGACTCATGTCCCCACCCTGTGACGCATTCTCTAATTCTCCCAAGACCTTCCTTCCAACATAAGCTCTCAACTGCACTCTGTGCTCACCTTCATCACAGCAATTTAGGCTTCGTGTCCACAATTCAGGCTACGGAGTTTCATGAAATTTTCTCCCTCCTGGGCTCCTTGACTCTCTGGCATCAGCTGACTCCTCCTCAGATGGAGGTAATCAGAGTCCCTCTCTCACAGTGGAGAAAGATCAAAAGATACACTCTCCGAAAAGCTCAGAAAGACTCCAATATGCATTTCCCAGTTGTATCATGCTGGATTGCAGTTGTCAGCTAAGTGTTCCTTGCTCTTTGAGGTCAAAATCATATTTTTCCGCCTTAGATTCCAGGGCACTTAGCAAAGTACCTGATTAAGAGAAGCCTTCAGTGAATATGTATTAAACAAAGGAATGAATAAACATTAGTGCAGCCGTGAACCTTACAGGGGCTCTTAGCTGATGTTTCACCATGAGTACAAAGACCCATTTCAAAAATCTGATTTGATGGTTCCCACAATATCATAGCTATTTGTAATATCTGTGGATTGAAAAAATAATAAACTGCTATGGATTTGATGAACTTTTGAAAAAAAAATATCTGCCACCAGGGGCTTGCAGTCCCCTTCCTGGAGCCACACGTCTAATTCAACTTCTGTATTTTAAAGACAGAATGAAGTCAACGTTGAAATCGAGTATTTCCTAGGTCATAGAACCAAGTGACAGCAGAGTTGGCACAAGAAAGTAAGTTTCTTGAAGCTGTCACCCTCCCTCTCAGGGAACTTACAATCTTACAGGGAAACCCCAACTAGCTCACGTATCAGACACTTTGAAAGAAACATAAAGCTCTCTATTACCAAGAGCTGAGTGGTGAGCCAAAAACTGACAAATGAAGTTGGAGCTGAGCTTGGTAATATAGCGGCTGCTCTGGGGATTTTTAAGTGGGCTTCTGACAAACATTCAAAAGTGAGTATTTCACTTTTAAAATATTTAGAACACTGGTGAGATGCTCAGTGTCACTAAGTTGCCTTGTCTCCCTTTAAACTTCCTTGGGTCCTGAAAGTGTTTTATATTATACCTTGAAACTGTTGTCTAAAATTGGAGGAGTAGATAAAGAGGCGTGAGACAGATTTAGATGTACTGTTTTCAGTGGACTCTTTTGGAATTTATGGCTCCATGCAGTCAATCTTTCACCCATTTAAAATTTCACCTGTGCCTCTGCTTTTATCAACAGCATTGAAATGGCATGTGGAGCAGCAGGGGGTTGCTAATAGTCAGGAGATGTAGTATGGTGGCTCACAGCTTCAATATGTTAATACGGTTCTTGCTTACAGTCATGTTTCTCAAGCAGGTTGGTTTTGTTCATGTAGAGTGGATTACAGAGGCTGTTGCTGGAGGCAGTAAACATTTTAGGAGGCTATGCCAATCATTTGACCAAGAAATTTGAACCTCAAATGTGAACCAAGGTAGAGACAGTGGCACAGATGGGGAGAGGATACACCTCAGAGAAGATTAAGCTCTCTGAAGAAAGAACATGGGTCTGTCTTGCCCAGTTGAATGTGAAAATTGAGAACAAGGGTGGAATAAAAAATAAGGCCATTGCCTAAGACCACTCAACCAATTTAAATATCACCCTAAGCAGGAAAGCCTATGAGTCAGGCAACTGGGGGACCCTGGGAGACCCCCTGGCTTTTTTTCTGCTTCTACACTCACCTTCCCCAGGTACCCAGTATTTTCTAGGAGCCTCTGAACGTAGCAAGTCTTGTCTTCTTATTCTCTTTTTCTCTGGCTTTCTTAGACCTGACCTATGACCTTATTCTCAGGACCTTTGTGTCCCTGTCAGAGACGTGATACAGGGCTAGGTCAACACTAACTTGTGATAATATCAACTGCCAAAACATATTGAGTATTACGTATTTTCCATTTATTTTCCCGTTTGGTTCTTACAAGAACTCTCTGAAACGGATATTGCTATTATTCCCATTTTTTTCAGATGGTAAAACCAGCAACATGGAAATGAGTATCAGGATTTGAACCCAGGCAGTTTGACTTCATAACTTTTACTTCTGTACCTCACCTCTTCCACAAACAACAGAGGATGAATCAGATCCACAGTGGCCATTCTTCTACTTTCATATGGGTACTTTCCTCTATTCTTGTAGTATCTAGGACACTGTTATACACATATCTAATGATTTGAGTAGATCAATAATAAAAGGATACTCATTAAGGCCACATATTCCCAAAATGTGAGGTGCAAAGAGCTAACATTTATTGAGTGTTTATTATGCTCCAGGCTCACCACATATGTGCACTCACCTAAACTTCACAGCAACCCTTTGAGGTAGGTACTGTGATCATCAACTCTATTTCATAAATTAGGAAATCAAACTTCAGAGATCACATGCCAATTCAAGGACAGATTTGGGGGTCCATAATCTGAGATTGTCTCCAGAACTCATACTTTTTTTGGGGGGGGGACAGGATCTTACTCTGTCACCCAGGCTGGAGTGTCATGGTGCCATCTCAGCTTACTGCACCCTAGCAGTCCTCCCACTTCAGTCTTCTGAGCAGCTAGAACTACAGGACCTTTGCATCCCTGCCAGAGACTGGATACAGGTACACACCACCTGGCTAATTATTGTATTTTTTGTAGAGAAAGGGTTTTGCCATGTTGCCCAGGCTCATCTGGAACTCTTCAGCTCAAGTGATCATCCCACCTTGGCATCCCAAAGTGCTGGGATTACAGGTGTGAGCCACCGCACCTTGCCCAGAATTCATACTTTTAACCACCATTATCTGCTGTGATACACGTGTGTCCACAAAGAGCTCATAGTTGTGTAAAGGAAATTTATGCATAAATAAGAGCCCCAAAATGGATCCCAGAATATACAATGTGGGTTTTTATGACCTAAGCAAATGTGGAATTGAAGTGCAAAGATTAGGCAAGATTTGAACAAAGAAAAAGGAAAAAAAAAAAAAAAGAAAAGCACTCCAGGTATGGAGGTCAGCATGAGAAAAGACAAGAGTAAAAGAAATCAATGTATTGATTGGCGGGGTCAGAGGATTCATGTTGGAGGAACAGGTGAGCTGTGACCCCAAAAGAAATTTGGGGCTTTTGATGATCAGACTAGGAAATGTGATTTTTTTTAATGTAGATTTTTTAAAAAGAAATGGCATAATGAAGATCATTATCTAAAAGGGATACTGAGCCTCAGTTTCTTCATCTATAAATGGAGCTATTAAGAGGACCTTACAGGGCTGAGTGCGGTGGCTCACACCTGTAATCCCAGCACTTTGGGAGGCCGAGGCAGGCACATCAGGAGGTCAGGAGATCAAGACCATCCTGGCCAACATGGTGAAACCACATCTCTACTAAAAATACAAAAATTATTGGGCATGGTGATGCGTGCCTATAATCCCAGCTACTCGGAGGCTGGGGCAGGAGAATCGCTTGAATCCACGAGGTGGAGATTGCAGTGAGCCAAGATCCCTCCATTGCACTCCAGCCTGGGCAAAAGAGTGAGACTCCATCTTAAAAACAAAAAGAGCACCTTACAGGTAGTCTGGGTCAAGGTGTATAAAGTGTCAAGCACGGTGTCAGAAACAGTGTAGGTCTGCAATAAATGATAGTTACCTGACTGTGGATTAAGAGGTGAATTGTGTAGGGGAGAACTTGACGACAAGGAGCTACGTGAAAGGCGGCAGATGTAGGAAAGGGAGGACAGTGGGGGCTCTTGTTGCCATGGTGAATATTAAGGAAGAGGTGATGCTATATGCTGAGTGACTCTTAAGTTTCCAGCCTAAATGGAATTCATGGAAGAGGTGGAGAATTCAAGATAGAGTGTGTCCATTTTTATGGAAGGGTTGCATTTGGTTGCAGGTGCACTGAACCAGCAGGGACGGTGGTGATAGCTAGGAAGTGAGTGGAGATAAGAAGAGCTCTAAAATGTCACGATGTGCGATCCTGAGTTTGGAATCATCTGTGTAGATGTTGTGTACCTCCTTGTTCCACTCCCTGGAATACTCTTCCCCCAGACATGCCCATGACTGGGTCTTCTTATCATTCAGGGCTTACCTCTAATGTCACCTCTTAAGAGCCTTCCCTGACCATCCTAAGAAAAGAGAACGGCCCTCTTCCCTCTCCATTTCATCACCCTGATTTGAAGCATCATCACTCTGCTTCCCTCAGGAGAGTGTGAATGGCAAGCAGGCAGGGGCTTGGTCCTGTTCCCCAGTGAATCTCTACAGCCCAGAGAAGTGTCTGGGACATAGTAGGACTCTCGATATCCTAGTAAATGGTACTAAGCACTATTAAACTCAGTAAACAGAAATACACTTGACACAGGAAGAAATAAAGCTATGATGTCACATGTGGGCAGAGAGTGAGAAAGAAGGGCAAAAGGTCAGGATCCAACTTCTTGGAAATCTCCATGATGCAGGAGGCAGGAATGGGATAAAGGAAGAGTAAAAGTGAAGTCAGAGAAGTGGGGAATGAACCAGGGTACAGAAGTGTCCTGAAGACCAAGGGAAGAAGGTATGTTAAAGACGGATTCAGTATGGTCAAATGTTGCAGGGGAATTTAAGAGAATGAAAGATAAGAACAGAGCATTTGAAGGCAACAAACCACATTGCCATGTATGTACCTATGCAACAATCCTGCATGTTCTTCACATGTACCCCAAAACCTAAAACGCAACAAAAAAAAAAAAAAAAAAAAAAAAAAAAAAAAAAAAAGAACAGAGCATTTGACTGGGGGCCGGGGCTTCGCTGATTGTGAGGACGCACCCAGGGGGATGGAGGGAGGCAGCTGCTGCTACTCACCTATCACCTGTCGTTAGGAGTCTTTGACTGGGAAACAAGGTAAAAAATACAACAGTAGCTTAAGGAAAGAAGAATGAAGGTGAAAGTGGCAGCTCAATTGGACAGAACTTGGCCTGAGAAGGAAGAGACTGGGGATGATTAAGAAATAGGGACAACGGGCGGGGTGCGATGGCTCACGCCTGTAATCCCAGCATTTTCAGAGGCCGAGGTGGGTGGATTACAAGGTCAGGAGTTCGAGACCAGCCTGGCCAATATGGTGAAACCCCGTCTCTACTAAAAATACAAAAATTAGCCAGGCATGATGGCAGGTGGCTATAGTCCCAGCTACCTGGGAGGCTGAGGCAGGAGAATCTCTTGAACCCAAGAGACAGAGGTTGCAATGAGGCAAGATTGCACCACTGCACTCCAGCCTGGTGACAGAGCGAGACTTGAAAGAAAGAGAGAGAGAGAAGAGAGAGAGAGAGAAAGAGAGAGAGAGAGAAAGGGAGGGAAAATGATAATAAGAGGACTTTGCCCCCAAGAAGATGGAAGACGGATTGAGCAGATCCATGAAATTGACTCCCAAATCCACATAGTGACTTTTTATGGCTTGTGGCAATGTATTGCATTACCATACAGTCACAACCTCAAACCTATGAAAAGAAAAACAAAAATACAAAAATACAAAAAAAAAAAAAAAAGAGAGAGAAAATGCTAACTAATGCATTTGCAGTATGGAAAGAAATGTTTCATCTGCTTAAAATCAATTTAGGGGCAAAATAAGAGCATCTGAGGCAGAATGTGAAAATAATCAGAGAAAAATGAAAATGGTTAAAATGTAAAAAAACAAGAAAAGAAAAGCAATGTATGAAGACTCTTGTCACCATAGAGACTAGCTCCCAGGTTGGAGCCAACCCCGTCAGCCTTCTGGAAAGGTGGCTGTCTACTCTGGAAAACTGGATGGTTTCCTGCCCTCTTCCTCTCCTTGTGAGGTTTTTGTGTGGGTTCAATAGAAAAAAGAATACTCTATAAAGCACTTAGAAGTATGTTATAAATGAGTGTGAGCTGGTGTAGTAATGCTTGAAAGTGATTTTATTATCCCAGATAAAACACGACAGCTTTGTGTGCACCCAGGGAGAAGTGATTAATGAGACCCCAGCACCCTCCTGCAAAGGTATTTAAAAGCACCTGTTTGGAGGAGGTGTTAGGCCTGCAGGAAGCCTAATGTTTCTAGCGACTCTGCTGCCCTGGGGGAAGTAATCAGATGCTGCCAGCAGCAGGGTCCCCACAGGTAGGCTGAGCTAAGTTGGAGTTATGGAGGGGGAGCTTGACAAGAGGACCCCAACACAGCACCCCAGCCCCTGCCTGAGGGAGAGCCAGCTGGATTCCAGCATTCTCAGGTAAAGAAAACAAGAATGTCAAGCTTTGTTTTTGAGACAGAGTCTCGTTCTGTCGCCCAGGCTGGAGTGCAGTGGTGCAATCTCGGCTCACTACAACCTCCACCTCCCAGGTTCAAGCCATTCTCTTGCTTCAGCCTCCCAAGTAGCTGGGATTACAGACGCCCACTACCACGCCCAGCTAATTTTTGTATTTGTAGCAGAGACAGGATTTTGCCATGTAGGCCAGGCTGGGCTCAAGCTCCTGACCTCAGGTGATCTGTCCGTCTTGGCCTCCCAAAGTGCTAGGATTACAGGTGTGAGCCACAGCGCCCAGCAAAGCTTTTTTTCTTTTCTAAAGGTAGAAAGTCTGAAAAAATAAAACCACACAGAAGATAAAAAGAAATGCCCCAACTCCAGGCCCCAGGAGACATGAGTCCTGAGTCCTGTACTGTCTGGGAGTGGCTCAGGTCCTGTAGTCTCATCCTCCCTGTGGGCCTGAGAGCTGGAACAGGTTGATAAGGTCGGCTCTGGGAATAATGGATACTGGCATCTTGATGGTGCTCACATCCCATTCTTTATCTTCCCCACTCTTTTTCCTTTCCTCCTGCAGACGTATGATAATTCTCTTTTCACTAGTGCCAGTCCTTTGGCCTTATTAGATATTGTCTTATAAAGTTCCAGTATGTGTATATCTTCATCTGCTCATTCACATGCACACATATGCATGCACATACCCACACACACACACGTACCCACATACACACACACACATATACACACATAACCACATACTTACCCATATACACACTTGCACACAAATACTCGTGCACACACATATACATACATGTTCTCCAGCATATCATAAGCACTTAAGGGCAGGGACCTGATACATTTCTTTATTTCCCAATATTTGTCCCACTGCTAATGCTCAGTCAATATTTATGGTTTTTATTTCACTTTTCATGTCTCTCTGTACATTTGTAACTTGGCACAAACTTTACTGAAAGGGATCACATACATGCAGAGATGAGCAGAAAAGTACAGAATTGGTTTGCTGAATTTTTGGAATTTTTTAGACCTCAGAATCATCACAGGCATCAATGCATCATGCATTCATTCATTCATTCATTTATTTCATTAAACACTACTGACTACCTGGTACTGTGTACACTACAAACACACACACACACACACACACACACATAAATCCTTGCTCTCTAGTAACTCAATTTTTAAAAAGACTAATCATAAATAAATAATTACAAGATGGCTTACTTTAATAGGAGAGCTGGATAAAAGAGCGGAGCCACTGGGGCTGTCTTGATACTTTGGCAATCTGCTAATTACTGGAGTCGAGTCCTAGAGGATGAACAGAACCATCTACCTTGTGGAAAGCCTTCTTTGTGCCTGGTAATGCTAAGACCATCCCTCTTCGACCCACTCAGAGACAGTGCAGAGCTGAGGGCACCACCGATGCTTGCTTCTGCCTACAGCCTCGAGTGAGGTTGCCACACATCCCTGAGGAATGCAGGAAAGGCCCCGTGGAATCTCCTTGCAATAGACCCAGTCAGCCCCGTGGTAAAGAAATGCTTTAATCCAGCTCCGGAGTGGCCTTTCCATGAGCATCTGGTACTGTTTGAGAAAACTTCTAAGGGAAGGTTGCCCTCAAGCATCTGTCCAAATCCCTCACAGGCTCTCAGAATACTGACGAATTTATTAACGTGGGTGTTCCTCTAGGCAATTACCACTTGACCGATTTAAAGGGAAATGCCTGCATGCCTTTGATCAAAAAATTTCTATTATCTGGAAAATTGGTTTTCTAGTAAGCTGGGATTGAGGATGTTTGAGGCTTTGGCTATTTTTTCCCCCTTTGAAGTTGGAAATTGCAGTCTGGCTTTAGAAATAGCAAAGATGCACTTTGTTCCTGTCTCTGTGGCCCTCCCCTTACAGGGTTTGTTTAATGAACCATTTTACCAGAAGGATTATAGCTTGAAAGTTTCCCTCACACTGACACAGCTACTTGCATGTAGCTTTATTCCTAGAAAAAATACTGTTCTTTATTTACACCCTTACAAATGTGGAAATCAAGGGGGCAGTTCTCATCTGATGCTAGTGATGGCAGGCACAGGGAATCTGGGAACACAACTGGCCATTTAAAACCCTGTCCAAGAGGCCAGGCACGGTAGCTCACACCTGTAATCCCAGCACTTTGGGAGGCTGAGGTGGGTGGATCACCTGAAGTCAGGAGTTCGAGACCAGCCTGGCCAACATGGTGAAACCCTGTCTCCACTAAAAATACAAAAATTAGCCAGGCGTGGTGGCTGGCGCCTGTAATCCCAGCTGCTTGGAAGGCTGAGGCAGGAGAATGGCTTGAACTGGCAAGGCAGAGGTTGCAGTGAGTTAAATCGCACCATTGCAATCCAGCCTGGGCTACAGGGTGAGACTCCATCTCAAACACCCTGTCCAGGGAAGCTTCGTCACTGATTCTACCTTGACCTCAACATATTAGCTCATTGTTGCCTCATTATGAAGCAAACCACAAGTGCATATAATCCTCATGTCAAAGTTTTTGTCTGTTAAAAAAGCAACTGAAGAAAAAACATTCAAAGGTCACTGACTTACACATTCCTGAAAAGGAAGGAAAACTTTTGCAAGTTAAAAGGTCATTCTCAATGAGAGCAATTCCCATATCAGAGAAAAGCATTTCATCATACTTTCTATGATTATGCACATTCTTATTTCTACTAACCACTTTCAACATTTTTTTCATATTAAATGTTCAAAACAACTCTTTGGAGTCCTATTTTACTCCCATTTTACAGAAGCGTTACTTGAAACAAGTAGAGAGATTAGATAAGTTCCCCAAGGACATGCACCCAAAGGATCAGCTGGACTTGAACTCTCAGATGTTACTTCTGCTGTTCACACATCGGTGCATGGCTGGGGGAGAAAAGGAAACACGACAACCCAGCAACCCAGAACCCCACAGAGAACCTGCCGAAGGAAGCCCGTTCACAGCTCATGGAGACGCCTGATGCTGAAAGGAGAAAAAATGGGAGAAGTGCTCTTTCATTTCTTGTGTCTGGCACTTCTTTCCGCAGGAACTCTCAAGATCAGGAGGCAGGTGGAATCTTAAGGAATGCAGATCCAAAAAAAAAAGCCTTAGCTGTCACTTTGAAAACAGTAGCAGGAGGGATAGGAGGTGTGGATCATGAAGCAAAATAGTTTGATTCCAAGCCTGGGATTCCAACAGAAGGTGGTGGTGGGTTTCAGAGCAGCATGCAGCTCCAGTGTGATAAAATGGCCCTCCTCCCACTCTTCCCCTGGTCCTCCCCCCTTCTCCTCCTTTTCTTTTTAATGAGCTGGAGACTTTCCCAGCGAGCCATGTGCTGTTCCACTCAGTTGGCCAGCACCAAGGAGCCTCCTTTTACTTTACTTCAGCCAGTCCCTCCCAAGTTTGGGAGAATCAAGACCCCTTCCTGTGCTCCTCAGGTTCCACTCCAACTGTGCTTCTCTTGGAATCCTCTGCTCCTTTCAACATGCACCAAAAGGAAGAATGGAGGGACTTCCGTGCTAAAATGCCAGGTGCCCAAAGACAGTAAAGGGAGGCTTAACCTTATAACAGGCTTAATACGATGCAGCTTTCTGCTGGGTCCTTATAAGCATGGAATGCAGTTCACATGCCCCTGTTCCTCGTTCCCCCAGATCTTGGTGCGCTGAAAACCCGCCGGCCAAGCTAAGCACTCATAGCCTTCTTCCCCAAGCCTAGCATTGACCCTTGTCATCTAGCAGTGTCTACGCATGGAACGTCACCTTCTCAGTCAGAAAAGCTGGAAACCCCCAACACTGAGAGCATGATAGTAGCTCTTTGTTGTTTTCCTACTCATGCCCTCGTTTGCCAAATGCTTTCAACAAACATTTGTAGAGTCCACTATGTGCCAGGCATTGTTCTAGGTGCTCAGGATACATAGATGGGTGCAACGCTATCTCTAATCTCAAGAAGCATATTGCTATGGTCTGAATGTCCCCCAAAGTTATGGGTTAAAACTTAATCTCTATCATGGTAGTGTTCAGAGGTGGGGTTTTTGTGAAGTGATTAAGTCATGAGGGCCCTGCTCCCATAAATGGATTAGTGCCTTAGAATGGGGCTGCAGGGAACCAGCTGGGGCGGTTTTTGCTCCTCTGCTCTTCTGCCATGTAGGGTACAGCATTCATCCCTTTTGCCCTTTTGTTCTTTCTACGATGTGTGCATGCCTAGATGGTGCCATCTATTAAGAATGCGCCCTTCAGACACCAAACCTGTGGGTGCCTTGATCTTGGACTTCCCAGCTTTTAGAACACTGAGCAATATATTTCTGTTCTTTATAAATTACCCAGTTTCCGGTATTTTGTTACAGCACCACAAACAGACTAAGACACGTATTAATTTAACAGAAAAGTTTTGAATGGAAATCTAAATTTTAATAAATAATGCCTATGTTAGTATTTATAATTAATCATAATTTTTTAAAACCTCAAGTCTTGGAAAATTAGTTTTATTTAACTCTTTTAAATGCCTATTAATTAAATGACATATTTTGGATTTTCTAAATAAAATATGTGTTTTGTAAATGTTTTGCACACGAAGAAAGAAACCATTCAGCTATCTAGAGAATCCACCCATCCAAAATGTCTTCATGTTAGTCAGTTTTGCTGCAGAACAAACAACTCCAAAATCTCAGTAACTGGCAACGTGTATTTCCCTCTGATGTTACATGTGGGCTTGGTGGTCATCTGTGGCTCAGTCCTGTGGATCTTCTGATTTCAGAACTGCTGCCAAAGGTATCTGAGAGGGGAAGAATAAGAAAACTGATGGAAATGGACAATGCCTCTTGAAATTTCTTCTTTGATGAGATGTATGTCATACCCCATCAGTTTCATTGCCCAAAGCAGTTTACAACGTCAAGGTCAAAGTTAATGGGTGAGGCCAGGCACAGTAGCTCACACCTGTAATCCCAGCACTTTGGGAGGCCAAGGTGGAAGGATAACTTGAGCTCAGGAGTTCAAGACCAGTCTGTGCACATAGTGAGACCCTGTCTCTACCAAAAATCAAAATAATTAGTCAGGCATAGTGGCTCAAGCATTGGGAGGCTAAGGTGGGAGGCTCAGGCAGAAGGATAGTTTCGGCCAGGAGATCAAAGCTGCAATGAGCTGTGTTTCGGCCACTGCACTCCAGCTGGGGCCACAGAGAGAGACCCAATCTCAAAACCAAACAAACAAAATTAGTGGGGTGGAGTACACTCTTCCCACAGACGAGGGGTGTGAGAGGAAAGCAAATGTTTACCTCAATAAGATAAATGAGGCTCTATCTCCACCAATCTCAAAGACATAGAATGTTTCAATATGTACTAATCAATACGTGCTGGGAGAATTACAAATGTAAAGAAAACATGATATTTGGGAATGTATACCCATTTGACACCAGAGTTCTAGCACTCTACCATCTTGCACTTTGGAGGCTTGGAAAGAAATTAAAGTGATTTTGACAGCCTCCTCTCAGATTTCAGTGACATTTGGGAGTCGTTTGGCAGCAAGAAAGATCTACCAATGAGCTAAGAAATCTTTGTTTAGCTAGTGTTTCAGTGGTTTTTTGTTTTGTTTTGTTTTTTGTTTTTGCCATTTTGGTACATTTCACGTTTTTATGTTCATAGATTCGCTCATTTAACAAATGATATTATGGAAAGATGGACTTGAAATTTGATTAGAGCAAAAATTTTCCAAGGTTCAATTTTCTTTTTCTTTCTTGTTTTTAACTACTCCCAAACTGGCAGAGATAGACTGGAGTCAAGCTATCTGAGGGCTTGCGAACAGAGTCCCACCTGGGAAATCACATCCTGCCAGCTTGCCTTCACTGCTACTCACTTGGTCCAAGACACCCTCAGATCACCTGCGTTCTGCCATGATCCCCTAACACAGGCGTTCCCCACCCCCGGCTTGTGGACCGGCACTGGGTCGTGGCCTGTTAGGAACGGGGCACCCAGTTAGGAACATTAGATTCTCACGCGAGCACGAACCCTCCTGTGAACTGCGCATGCTAGGGATCTAGGTTGCACGCTCCTTATGAGAATCTGACTAATGCCTGATGATCTGAGGTGGAGCAGTTTCATCCCGAAACCATCCCCGCCCCCAAGTCTGTGCAAAAATTGTCTTCCACGAAACTGGTCCCTGGTGCCAAAAAGGTTAGGGCCCACTGCGCAACAGGCCTCCTGCTCTGCGTTCACTCCCTGCAGTCCCCAGTACTGCCGCCAGAGGGAGCCTTTCCAGCGGCGAGGCAGACGATGAGCCTCCTAGGTTCAAAAGACCAAAGCCAACCCGCGCCCATCATGTGCAGGTCATACCTGTTCTAGGCCCTGATTCCTCGTATTTCTCCTTCGTCCCCCGACTCACCTGACCCAGCCTCACGGGCCACCTTGTTCCTGAACACGAACAGATCAAACACCTTCCCTTCTTAGGGCCTTTGCTCTGGGCGTTCGGTTTCCCTTTGCCTGGAGTGAGCTTCCTGCAGATACCTGCTTGGTTAAATCCCTCAACTTCATCTAAGTGATTACTCAGATCTCCCCTTCTCAGGGAGATACATGTGGATCACCTTTTTTGAAAATAAACACTACCCCACCACCCTTCTGGTCCTTCCAACTCTGTTCTACTTGTTCTTTTTTCGGTAGCTCTAGATTACCTTTTAACCTTCCTAAAAATTTGCCTGTTATATTTACTGTGTGATATCTATCTTTCCCTCCCCAATGGAAGTTTGACCAGACCAGATATCTTTGTCTATTTTGTTCACTGATGTATCCCAATTGCTGACAATAATGCTTGGAACAAAGTAACGCTCCGTAATCATTCCTTAAATGACCAGTTGAGCCCTGATCTTCATTCCGTGGAATACAAACTTGTAAAAAAAAATTTTTGTAGATCACTAGGCTACTTCCTTTATCATTTTACTTGCATTTCAAATGAAAGTTAATTTTTTTTCTCGTTCATCATGTTTGAGGAGGTAGTAATTTGCAAAGTAGTATCAATTTTTCTTGGGGGGAAATACTATTATTTTTAATATGATCATGTAACATTCGGGTGATCAATGTGAAAAGCTAGTCAGTACTCCTCCCATGTTTTACAAATTATGCTAGTGTGCTAAAGTGAGTAACATGACAACATCCACATCTTGTCCCTGATGTTTTTAATTGCCCCCTTTCCAGTGAGTGATTCAAATATGAGTTGAAAGTCAAACATACAAAGGAGACCTCCCTAAATGCTCTGACTCTGTTATAAAGAAGGTGCCGTCATTACTTAGATTGAGACATGTTTGCATTTTATCATGAGGAAACAAAGAAATGAAGTGTGAAGATGTTACCTGAATCAAAGCCTCAAGATGGGTAAACCTTACCAATGGCTGCTCCAGATCACTCCTGGTTTTCATAACCTCACTCATGCTCCTGTCAAAAAGCCTTTGTGATCCCTCTCCTTCTCTGACCGACTTCCACAATGCTTGGTGCTTCCATAGAGCATTTGTGCCCTATGGCAGCATTTTTCAGAGTCTGCGTTTCATGAATACGTAACCTATCCTTGTTTACGTTGTGAACAGAAAACCAGGGGAACTCAGTTTCACTAACAGACTTAAAAGGTTTTGTATATGATAACAGTTTACTCTGAGATTAAACCAGCCTTGAATTCAACTCACCTACATGCTGTGTAACCCTCAGCAAGTCATTTATATTCTCAAGCTTCAGTTTCCTTATCTGTAAAATGGGGATAATAATAGGGCCACCATAGAGGGTGCTCAGGATGATCGAATGAGATAATACTTGTAAGGCTGCTGTTAGCAATTCCATCATTCATTCCCAAGTAGAATGTAAAGGTTCTGCATTAAAGAGACATGCTTTCCCTATGAAGCTGCTAGCTTATGCTAAAAATCCATATTTAATACATTAGTGATATTGTGCTCCTCATGAACCTTCAACCTTTCCAAATATGATACTAAAAACTTTCAGCTCCTCTTGTCTTGAGAGACCCAGTGATATGAGACAGCAACCAGTTTCACTCAGTTTAAATTTTCTTGTCAAAATTAATAGTGTTTGCCAAAGGAGGACATTAAAGAAAATTATCCTCTTTGTAAAAACTGAAAGACCTGGGACAGTGTTCAGCTCATTTATCATACGATGCATTTAGTGAGGAAGGGTTTCACTTTGTGTAAATAATAAGCTACACATGCATAACTTATTTTGCTTAGATAGTGGCTCTTCATACCTGGATTTAATTAATACAGAGCTGCATCTGGGTCTGTCAGAGGGAAGTGATGAAACGTACACTCCCATATGGGTTTATAGTTAGAGTTTTTGCAGACTCCACTGCAAAATCTTCAAGTGTAGAGCCTAGTTTGGTTGTTGACATAATAATATGGTCTTATCAAAATGTTTTGTTTTCTTTGACTATAACTTGAGTTAATGGTCAAGCAGAACAAAAACAATAGCAGTTACTGTTTCAGACACATTTATAGATACCTTTTTTATTTCCACATGAAACAAACAAAAAGGACAGTGTGAGTAACTGGAGTTCATCCTTCCATTTATTCAGAGATGTGAAGACATGTAAGACATTGTCATAGCTCATGCTCCAGGAACACACAACGTGGAGTAAAGGAGGATGGCAGCCGTGGAAACTATCATCTCTGATTAAGCAGCACCAGTTCCACAAGAGATATCATCACTGATAAGCAGGATAGACTTCATTAGAATGCTTGTGGGCATTGGGCAAGTGGGGCTCTGAGGAACACCTTTACTTGAACCAGACTTTGAATAATACTGGGATTTCCAGGGCAAAGAGGAAGATGGAGACCTCTAGAGAAGAAAGAGAGAGAGAGAAAGCACACAGTCTTAGCAGTATAGAATGTCCAGGCAACCCTTGAAAGTGAAGTGGCTGAAGATAAGATTGGAAAGAAAGAAAAATCATTTTATTTGAACCTCTACTATGTGCTGGGCCATGTCAGGCACCTTACAAACATGATTCTCTGACTCTTGCTGTAAGCCATATCTTACAGGCATGAAATCCAGGGCTCTGAGAGGTCAAAAGGATCACAGAGACAGATGCATGCAAAGCTGAAGCCAGTGCAGCTCCAGATCCTATGCACTTCCCATCAGGCACACACATGCTAGGTAGGCTGGGGCACAGAAATCCAAACAAAGAGAAGTTAACAAGAGCAAGAGTTTTATATTTATATCTTTTAATAAGCCTAAATACATCAACAATTTTTTCCTAATGCTGCTTTAAGGTTCACGTTCACTTGCTCTCATTCATAAACTGGAAAGTGAATCCCTGGACAGGTTTTAGATACACACAAGATGACCTTGTTATTCCTTCATTGTCATATATGGTATGATTTGTTTACAACTTGTATTTTGGGGGGCCTTGCTTCCTCCTCCCTTGTGACCTGCTGTACCCCCCGCCTCTGAAACCTTCAGCACGATCACACTATTATCTTTCGACCAGTCTGTCAGCCACTCTTTTCCAGCCCCCACACTGATCAAAGGCAAAAAAAAAAAAAAATACACTTTGGTTTTCTTTTCTCTTCTTTCACCATGACTGCAGATGCTACTACTCCCTCAGGGACAAACTGCTCTCCATACAGGCAGTTCACTCAAGGCTAGAGCCCTTTGCTAAGTCAAGTGTCACATGGGCCTCTAGATTTAGCAAAGCAGCCCTGTTCCTGCAGGGAAAGAAAATTCCAGAACCCCTCTATCTAACTGATATCAGCCGTACTCTGCTGAGCACAAGCAAAGGAGAGAAGACACCTTAGGCTGACGATTACATGTCTGTGAATGAGCTCACATTAATGGCAATTTGCAAGGGAACATATCACCCGCTGGCCGATTGTGAGATTTTTGTTTGTCTCTTTACTTTTTAAGCATTCTCGCCATCTCGTGGCTACTTTCAATATTGCATTTGAATGATACAGCACAGGTTCAACCACCTTGCAAATCATTAACTCATCTATTCAATGAATACTTTTTGAGACTCTAATATCTCAAGTACTTACACAGAAAAACAAGCGAATAAAAGCAAATAATAAGAAAAGCCTGGGAGAATGAATGTAATTATTTTTCATCACACTTTAAACCTCAGTAGTCAGGCTTGTTGCTGCCAGGTTTCCAGAGGCATCAAAAGTTTTCATTTGGGCGGGCTGGCTCATGCCTGTAACCCCAGCACTTTGGGAGGCCAAGGCAGGCAGATCACTTGAGGTCAGGAGTTCGAGACCAGCCTGACCAACAAGGCGATAACCCATCTTTACCAAAATTCAAAAATTAGCCGGGTGTGATGGCACACACCTGTAATCCCACCTACTTGGGAGGCTAAGGCACAAGAATCATTTGAACTCGGGAGGCAGATGTTGCAGTGAGCCAAGTTCACACTGCTGCACTCCAGCCTGGATGACTGAATGAGACTCCTTCTCAAAAAAGAAACAAAAAAACTTGTCACTGACTTTTCTGCCCAGCCATGCTCTCACCCCTAACCACGTGCCAGAGTTAGACGGGTTCTGCTCTGTGATAAATCACTTAACATGTTTCCATTAAGACTAAAAGACATCTAAGAAATGGAATAGAATATCCGTCTTCTGTACCTAGAATTACACGAGGAATAAATGCCAAGCCTAGAAAAAAATATCCAAAAAGGAAAAAATTTAAATCATTTAAAATTCATCACACAGAGATAACTATCTTGATTAATATTTTTAAATGTAGATCCTTCATATTTTTGTGCTTATATGTTATAAAATAATACACATGCTGTTTTTAAACCTTCTTTTTAAACAATGTGAACATCTCTTTCTTGTTTACTACTGTATCCCTAGAGCCTAGATCACTGTTTGGCACACCAGGGTTTCTCTATAAATACTTGTTAAATGAATGAATGTAGATAAACCAATCTGCAGAATTGCTTTTAATATCTGTATAATCTCCTACTCTTACAATATTCTATATATATTTAACTAGTCTACTCTTGTCCGATATTATGATTCTTTTTCTTTTTCTTTCTTTCTTTTTTTTTTTTGAGCTGGAGTTTCTTGTTGCCCAGGCTGGAATGCAGTGGTGCGATCTCAGCTTACTGCAATCTCTGCCTCCCAGGTTCAAGCGATTCTCCTGCCTCAGCCTCCTGAGGAGCTGGGACTACAGGTGCACTCCACCATACCTAGCTGAGTTTTTGTATTTTTAATAGAGATGGGATTTCATCATGTTGTTCAGGCTCGTCTCGAACTCCTGACCTCAGGTGATCCACCCACCTCAGCCTCCCAAAGTGCTGGGATTACAGGTATGAGACACCGTGTCCGGCTGATTCTTTCTATTTTAACTGTTAAGAAAACTATAATAAGCAAAGGTAGTGGAGTTTGATGAGTTTTACTAGATAGTAACAGGGTAAAGGGTTTCCTCAGTCAACCTTGTGATTATGAGACCAGGTGCAGCAACAGTGGTAACTGCTTTCTAAACAGAATACAAGTTCTGCTATAGAGGACTGCATGCTCCTGCACGTTTTATCCATCAGAATGAAACCAAAGTGACATCATCTTCATCAGAACTCTAAATATCAACTCTCAAGCCTAGCTGCAAATTAGCATTGCCTGGAGGAATTTCAGAATTAGGGATGCCTGGGTCCTATGCTCCAGAGATTCTGACTTAATTGGTCTGGGTGGGTCTCACTCACAAAGATTTTCCAGAACTCCTGGGTAGTTCTAATGTACAGCCAGGACTGAGAAACTCAGCTTTAAATAGAATTACCCACAGAGATCATGTCAGGGAGACCTCACTAAAATACTTGCTTCTAGTGAAAAAGCCCTCTGAGTTTGTGCAGCTCCAGATAAACACACAATGCCATGCGTATTGTAGCTCCTCAGATACAGTGCTGTGGGTTCTGCATGCTAATGCTGACTGGAACCCTTCAAACCTACTTTAGGGAATTAACAACAGAGTTAATGCAAATGGAGCAAACCCCTAGTAGATAGCATGCCAATACCACATGACTTTCTATACTTCAGGCATAACCCTTGTGTACATAAAAACATAAACTACATATTGCTATTGTAATACAATAACAGGCATTACCCTTGCAACTCATTGTAAACCCATTAACAGGCATTACCCTTGCAACTCAACATGAGTATCAGAAGAGGCTTCAATTGTAGGGCAGAAGAAATTAACTTGGGAACTACATACATATGCTGTAATCAATTTAGCACCATTTGATAGCTTTGTTAGGGCATTTCTTCTCTCAGTTTTTTCAGAAACAGAGACCACATATTCCTCTGACAGTTCCCTTCACCTGCTAACTCTGAGCTCTCGTTTTATTTTTACCAGATTTCTGAGCTATCCCCTCTGAACTGAGCATGCCCAGATCATGAACCCCAACCCCACCCTAAGGTACAATTAAGTGTTTCACAGGGGATTGAAATGCCAGACAGTCCCATGGGACAGAAAACACCATAGGGCATTGGATGGAATCCCTGCTCCCTGGGAGATTCTAGTTAATAATAAAAGTAAACAGCAGAGAAACATTCTCCAGTGCTGAAAGCAGTTCTAAACATATTTCTTTAGGGAATAAAGTGTCTCCTTTAGAAAACTACAGTGAACTGACGGTCCATTATATGTTTTTCTTCCCACACAATTGGTTTTGATCTGTGTGGTTCTTTCTTGACTTTTAAGTTTCCTTCTTGTATTTTTTGGAGGGTAGGTGGGTCTCTCTAGAGAATTGGAAAGGTCAGTTATCTCCAATGTGCTAAGAGTAGAATTCAAAATAAGGTAGCTGGCAATTCTATTGATGCCTTCTTGATAGCGAAGTTTAAGCTCCCAGTATGCTTTCTTGAGCAGTTTACTGTCCCAAGGAGTTCCACCTACATCCATCACTTGGATCCCTGGCAGGTGTGGAAAAGTTGGACCAAAATAAAAGTTATCTAGTAAGGCCAGGCACAGTGGCTGACGTCTGTAATCCCAGCCCTTTGGGAGGCTGAGGCAGGTAGATCACAAGGCCAGGAGTTCGAGACCAGCCTGGCCAACATGGTGAAACCCCGTCTCTACTAAAAATACCAAAAAATTAACTGGACATATTGGTGCATGCCTGTAGTCCCAGCTACTCGGGAGGCTGAGGCAGGAGAAGCGCCTCAGTGATTGAAGCCAGGAGGCAGATATTGCGGTGAGCAGAGATCATGCCACTGCACTCCAGCCTGGGTCAAAAAGCAAGATGACTCCATCTCAAAAAAAAAATAGTTATCTAGTAGAGATGATCACATACATTATTTTTAAAGGGGCCATTTCTGAAAACAACACGTAATTAAACTGAATAATAATGGTAATCCTCACCAGCCTTGGTTTCTATGTCCCTTTGTTGTGTAGTGGACATGGAAAATATGTCACAACCTTGTCTCTTATTTTCACTTCATCTCCATGTGAGGAGGAGAGTTAGTGGTGTCTATGTCATCAAGTCAAATGATCCCATAGGAAATACTCATTCTTGCAGCTCAAGAGGCTCACCCTCCTGCTTTAAGCCAATCCCGCCCCTCTGGCCACAGACTACCCATGCTGCCTCTTTTGGGGATGTCCTCTATCATCCCTCTGCTTCTGCTAGTGTTTTCCATTGAAATTAAGCGTGCTCAGTCTCTCCCATGCCACAAAATGAAGCCTCCACCGATCGTGCAGCCTCTCATTATTGCTGGAGGCTATCACCCTAACTCCCCCTACTCTGACACACACAGACCTCACCTAATTTGTAGTGTCCACTTTCCCTCTTTTATTTATATCCTCAATTTGGCTGAAGCCTCTCGCATTCCACTACACCCTCTCCAGCCAAAATGACTTATTGTGTCTTTGTTCTAACATGCAGCAGGCACTTTGCAATCTTTATTCTCCTGAACCTTGGGGACAGCATTTAGCGCTGTGGACCACTGTCTCCTTGAATCACTAATTTTATTTGACCTCAGGCTGCCGCATTCTCTTAGCGTTTCTCTTTTTCCTACTTCTCCGTCCATTTTTGCCACGTCTCCTTGCCTTTGTTCTCTGAAACTTTACAGTTACACATAGTCCTACCCTCTCCCATTTTCCCTTCTCCCTAAAGCTTCCCTGCTGGAGGGATCCATCCACTCCCTCATCTCCAGACACCAACTGGGAGCTGATAACTCTAAAAGCTCCACTTCATTCGAGATTGCCCTCCTGAGTCCTAAAACCATGTGTCCAACAGACCCCACATCCCAACATGTCCCTGACTGAGCCTCCACTCACCCTCAGCCCACTTCTGTAATTCCTGTGTCCATCAGTGGCAATGCCAAGAGCCTATTTACCAGACCAGAAACCTGGCAATCCTCCTTTGTGACCACACAGCCGACTCCTGTCAAATCGACTTCCTAAATGTCTCAGACATATCTGCCTTCTTCTGTCTTGGTCGATACTATATTTTTTTTTTTCTGAGATGGAGTTTCGCGTGTGTTGCCCAGGCTGGAGTGTAGTAGCATCATCTCGGCTCACCACAACCTCCACCTTGTGGGTTCAAGCGATTCTCCTGCCTCAGCCTCCCAGGTAGCTGGGACTACAGGCATGCAGCACCACACCTGGCTAATTTTGTATTTTTAGTAGAGATTTCTTCATGTTGGCCAGGCTGGTCTCGAACTCCTGACCTCAGGTGGTCTGCCCACCTCAGCCTCCCAAAGTGCTGGGATTGCAGGTGTGAGCCACCACTCTCGGCCAGCTGCTGCTACTTTTAATTCAGGCTACTGACATTGACTCGCACTGGGACCACCTTGGCCAGCTCCTGGCAGGACGCACTGCTTGCATTCTTCCAGATCCAGTCTTGTGCTGCAGCCAGAACACTCTGTCTCTCTCTCAACTGCAATCTGTCCTCGTTGTCAGGACATCCCCATCGATGTCAGAATGTAAATCCCTTAGCTTATCCTCCGTGAGGTTCTCTGTGATCTACCTTCTTGCCTTCCAGCCTTGCATATGTTGGTCAGCTCCCCTGCACTGCACTGCACTGCAGCCGTGCACCTGGTATTTGCAGTTCCTTCCACTTGCCTCCCTGTATCTCACCCCGTGCCCTTTGCACAGGCTGTTCCCCCAGGCCTGCCTCAAGTGTGCTTCCACTGGCAAAACTACCCCACTCCACTTCTGGCCTACGCCGCCTCATATGCAGCCTCCCTGGTAAAGCCTCCCTTGGTCCCCAATATCTGTGACAGTGGACCCCGGCATTCTCCCAGAGCACTTGAGCATGCCTCCCTCACGTCACTTCTTACATTGGACTGAAATTTCTGCTTGTCTGTGGTTTCCCCACCAGTAGGGCTATACCTTCCTTACACTAGGAGCTGAATCTTACTCATGATCTGCCCACACCTGTCACATACCTGACATATAGTAAGGGATCAAGAAATATTAATTGCAGCAAGGTTTTACTTTCCTAATGCAGGGTTGTTATGGGGAATTGTGATGGAAATAATCATTTTAAAGACATTAAAGTAACAAAAGCACCCCCAGAGAAAGATGATAGATCAGGCTTTAACCTGTTAATATAATTTTTAGACATGTCTGTATGCCATAAACTGTTAAAATAGCCCAGCAAATACAGTTCATTTAATTTGTCCAAGTGAATGAATATAATTAAAGGGCCAGGCGCTGTGGCTCACGCCTGTAATCCCAGCATGGGAGGCCGAGGTGGGCAAATCACGAGGTCAGGAGTTCAAGACCACCCTGGCCAACATGGTGAAACCCCGGCTCTACTAAAAATACAAAAATCAAGCAGGCGTGGTGGATTACACCTGTTCATTCCAGCTCCTCTGGAGGCTGAGGCAGGAGAATTGCTTGAAACCCAACGGCACAGGTTGCGATGACCAAAGGTCCCACCACTGCATTCCAGCCTGGGCAACAAGAGTGAAACTCTGTCTTGGAAAAAAAACTCTGTGATTAAAAAGGTGTGTCTCTATGTAGATACTTGCAAGTATTCATAAAAATCAGACATTAAAGCAATATAGCAGCCAGCGACAAAAGAGGCCGGATAGTTCCAGGTCCTGGCCTCTCCGTGTGTGTGCCTGCGACCTCTTCTGGGTCGAATGAGAATAGCTTAAGTGTTTAAAAGACTCCATAAGGAGGTCACGCTGGGGAAAAACCCAATAGTGGGGTTCCAGATTCAGATAACTCCGTCTTTCTAAATGAGAATGAAGAGTTGGAAATCTGGGGAAGAAAGTGTATGATGTTATGATTGATCAGGAAACTGCTGTTTTCCAACATGGCATGAGCTCACTGCATAGGATTCGGCACGCCGGGTCTGTGCTGTGTGGTGCCTCCCTACATCTATCCACTGAGAGGGATGGGCTCCATGGTGGTCACACGGGGCCATCATCACTGGGGACACGGCTTGCCCCCTTACAACACCAGTGGCCCCTGCCCTGGCAGCCAGAAAACCAAGCCAAGGGGCCTCCTCTGCCTAGCAGATCCTCTCTGAAGCACATTGGCCAGATTTAGCAAACGTGTAACAAATATTTTATCTGGTTGCCTTAACTCTGACATACCTCACTGCACTGCATCACCTTTGGTCTCCTTGCTTCACTGCTTCAAACCCCTTGTTCCTCCTCTAAAAGCTAAGCCTCTTAAATTACTTGAACTTAACATTTTTTTTTCTTTACTATTTTTACTTGTCTGAATCCCTCCCTCACCCTCATTCTTTGTTTTACTGTCTGTTGTTTTTAAATGACTTCCATTTAGCTCATCATTTTTTTTCTAAGCAAATACCTTTATCCTTTAATTTATTATTACTTTCATCTTACTTTAACTCCCACTCATCTTGTGCTGAGAGGTTTTCAAGCTTTACATTTTCTGATCTCTTAAATTGTCGATTCTTTTGCATCGTCTTGGCTTATTTTAATATTTTATCATGGGAGGAGGCTGAGGTGGGGGGATGCTTCAGTCCAGGAGTTTGAGACCAGACTGGGCAACATGGTGAAACCCCATCTCTATGAAAAATACAAAAATAGCCAGGCGTAGTGGTGCATGCCTGTAGTCTCAGCTACTTGGGAGGCTGAGGTGGGAGGATTACCTGAGGTAGAGGCTGCAGTGAGCAGGGATTGTGCCATTATACTCCAGCCTGGGCAACACAGTGAGATCCTGTCTCAAAAAATCCATATATCCATTTTTATATTAAAATCCATGTTCAGTGTCTGACTTGTATAGGAATTATTCTTTGCCTTATTTTTACTTTACCTACTTTGCACCAATCATTCCTAACTCGTGTATGTGTGTTTTCATTTTCACTTGACATCTTGCTGGATGTTTAAGCCTCTTTTGCTTGGTTTTTCTTTCATTGCTCAGGTAAGTGTTACCTTCAATTTTTATGTTGAAATGTTATCGTTTTCTTTTTTTTACAAAGGGCAGTTGAGGAAGCATGTTGATCAAGGGACAATGTGAAGGTGCACCTGCACTTGGGAGGAATGTGCTTTTTCTTGCCGAGGGTACTCCCAGGGGAGAGGGTCGGGGAACAGGAACCTATTCCAGGTGCGTTCCTTCACTTCGTTTCTTTGTAAGTAAAGAAATAAGGAGCCCTGAGTCAGGAATTGAAGCAAACCATGGGCTGACGGAGGCCCTCTTGGGCTACTGGCGAATAAGGATTCTATTTTCTGCTTATAGGAGTTACTTTGCAACAGTATCTATACACATCAGTTCCAACAACAATACTACAGCCGATGTCTGCACAGACAGCTGCTTCTTGGCCTTCATTGTAAGTGAAGAAAGTTGAGGAGATCTAAGAACAAGAGGCTCCTCTTATAATCCTCCCCAAAAATGGTAATGTGATCCAAAAGCTAATGCAAAGGAAGAAAGCGGGGAGAAAGGAAGAAAGAGAAACAGAAAGGAAGGAAAGAAAGGCTGGAGGAAAGGAGGAAAGAGAAAGGGAGAGAGGGCAGAGAAAAGAAATGGACTTAAAGCATTTTTTGTTAGTTTGTTTTTGAAACGGAGTCTTGCTCTGTTACCCAGGCTGGAGTGCAATGGCACAATCTCGGCTCACTGCAACCTCCGCCTCCCAGGTTCAATCAGTTCTCCCGCCTCAGCCTCCCGAGTAGCTGGGACTACAGGCACCCACGACCACGCCCAGCTACATTTTGTATTTTTTAGTAGAAACGACGTTTCACCATGTTGGTCAGGCTTGTCTCGAACTCCTGACCTCAGGTAATCCGTGCGCCTCAGCCTCCCAAGTGCTGGGATTACAGGAGCAAGCCACCACGGCTGGCCCAAGCGTTTTTATATCAGCTTTCTTATTGTACAGACTAAGACAGAAAGAAGAATCAACCACCTTAGAAAGGCTCGAATCCCTGAAAAATAAACCCCAGTGTCTATGCTTGATGGCGGTTCTCAACATGGGAAGTGGGGAATTTTGTTCTCCAAGGGACATTTGGCAATGTCTGGGACATTTTTGGTTGTCATAACTTGGGAGGGGCTGGATAATGCTACTGGCATCTAATGGTGAACCCAGGGAGTTGCTAAGCCCCCTGCAATGCACAGGGACAGCGCCTCACAGAAAATCAAATGATTCAGCGCTCAAGGTCAGCAAAGCTGAGGTTAAGAACCTGCTATAGGCTCGGCGGTGTGGGTCACGCCTGTAATCCCAGCACTTTGGGAGTCCGAGGCAGGCAGATCACCTGATGTCAGGAGTTTGACACCAGCCTGGCAAAAATGGCAAAACCCCCTCTCTACTAAAAATACAAAAATTAGCCAGGCATGATGTCATGCATCTGTAATCGCAGCTACTCAGGAGGCTGAGGCAGGAGAATCACTTGAAGCCTGGAGGCAGAAGTTACAGTGACCTGAGATCACACCACTGCACTCCCAGCCTGGGCAACAGAGCAAGACCCTGTCTCCAGAAATAAAAATTAAAAAAAAAGAAGACCCTGCTATGATGAGTTTTCCCAACAGTCCTTTCCTTACTTTCCACTACTTCCAGTCTTCTCCATTGGATGAACATACAACATCGACTCGGGTGAACACAGTGTCAGCGTCATCAACCAACAGTGTTCCAGTTCACCTCTGTGATATCACCTTTCTCCACAGTTTTCCTAGGCTGAGGGGCATAGACCTGGATTTTTCTCCTCCCAGCACTTATTTTCTTCCTCCTGAATGTTCAATCCCTCAATTGATGAACTGACATGAAGAATTCATAACTGGCCTGGGGAATGTGCAGATTCGCTCATTACTCTTTCAAAGCAGGATGAACTATCCGTGTTTTGATAGAGCTGAACAAACCCACACTGCTCATGTCCACAGGCCACTTCAGCCCTGCAGCCCAGTCCCCAGAACACACTCAGCTTCCTTAGTGCAATGACGCCATTTGTCCAGACCCTGTGACTGCCTTCCTCCATGAGTTCTAAACAACCCTGGTGGCTTTTCCAACTTACAGATTTGAGGTGAAGGAAGAAGAGAAGCAGATGTCTTCATAGGAGGCGACAAAGCCTGGTGGTGAAGAATGAGTGTCCTGTAGCCAGACACCTACATTCGGCTCCCAGCTCTACCATGCATTACCCGGGAGACTTGACCACCTTCCTTAACCACTCTGTGCCTCAGTTTTCTTATTTATAAGGTGGAAATGCCATCAAGGGTACCTGAGAGGATCAAATGAGTAAGGATAAGGAAAGTGCTTAGAACAGTATAAAGCACAAAGCAATTGAGTGGTAAAGGGTGGATATTATTCAAGGGAGACGTGTCTCGAAGTAGGAGCCAAAAAGTGAATGTTCCTATCACTAATAGCAACCTAAAATAGCATCAGGCCGAATGGATCATGCATATGGTCAGCACAGCCAAAGGTTGCCTCACTCCAGGGTTAAAGAAAAAGCCAAACAAATTCCACTTCCTTACAAGGGCAACAGGACTGGACTCCGTCCTACTCCACCTTGATTGTTTCCTCCCCCCCTGTTTAAGAATGAGCACATTGGGTGCAGTTCTCCAAGGCTCCCCACTGGTTTATTCGTCCCTCCTGGCTTTTGCCCTGAGAAAAATTGATAGCCTTCTCCCTAATAGTACATAATCATTATGAAGCACAAGGAAAATGGGATTTTAATTACTTTATTAAAGGTAGAAAATATATCTGTGCCCTTGAGGTCATATAAAACAAAATAGTTTAAAAATCATTGAGGATAGTTCTATTTTTCCCCAAGTTGAGTTTTAAAATATGTATAAAGTCTGCGGTAAATTAAGAGAGATTTCAGCCTCCTAATATTCGTAAACCATTCTAAATGGGCCAGGAATGCAAATGGAATATCTATGGGTTTTTGGTTTCTTCTTATTTCCTGATAATGCCATATGTTTTATAATTTAGAATCTTATTAAGGAGGCAAGAGTTTGAAAACTTTGGAAGTCGAGTCCTGTTTTTAGTTTTTAAAAATAATTTTTAGTGGAAAGTTTGCTTATTATTTTGACAGAATGCCTACATCCATTTTAGGATTTAGGGGATTATTGAGCTATTCTTTTTCATATCACCAGCATATAAGCAGCATCTGGAACAGAGAAGACATTTCATTTGTGTTTATTAAATAACTAAAACATGCATATGAATTAACAAATAAACTATATACAAAGGCAATAGTTAGGGCTTTCTTTTAGCATTTTCTTTTGTCTTTAAGCTAGTTTCTTTTATAGAAACAACTCTTCACAGTAATTTACCTGCCATAGGACTCATGTTGAACATTAAACCTTTCCATCTTCATTTTCCTAACACTTCCTTGACTTGGGGAAGGATAAATGACTCTTTACCGGCAGGGTGAACCAGCTACTTACCCCGAGGCACTGACCAGGGCTCGGTCCAGAATAATCAGAACGCCATCCAACCAGCCTAATATGTCATGTAACGGGCACGATCTGGTTTCTGAGAGACATGGGTCCCAATCTCATCGCTGCTGCTTCTTAACCCTCTTGAGCCTCAATTTCCTTTTGTATAAAAGGGAACAATATTGATTTTGTTGAGATGAAGTATGCAGAGTCCCTGTCATGTAGTGAGGACTCAGCAATAAGTGCTATTTATTGGGCCAGGACTCCAATTACTTTCATAAAAATAGCAGGAAAGTCAAATGGAAAGTCAACCTGATGGTAGAGGAGGCTTCTACCCACCACCTAATTCCATGTTTCTCAACCCTGCATTGAATGTTAAAATCACCTAGGGAACTTTTGAAAAATTATCATGCCTGGTCCCAACCCCATGGAGCCTGGTTTAAATCGAGACAAGATATCTACTTGTTTTTAAAGTTTCTCCAGGGGATTCTAATAACCACCCAGGGTGGAAAAGCATGGCGCTAACTGGTTTGCAGGACCAGTGTCCTCACAGGAGTCAGAGGTTTGGTGGTGAACAACCACGGAAGTACGTTTTCAAGGTGAGATCCGTCGGAATGTCTATTCCTGTCCTAAAACTCAATCTAGTTTAAAGTGATGGATATATTTTAATACGACCCTCAGTGCTGGTTGTAGAGCCACCTGTTCCTATACTATGTGTCTAATCAGCAGCCATGTATTCATTTAAGCACAAAATTTATCAAACGCCTCCTATATACCAGGAACTGTGCTGTTCTTCTGGGGTCCAGAACTGAGGGTAACACAATCTTTGCCTCAAGTCACTTCTGGTCTAGTGAAGGAGATAGAGGAGAGTGACAGACAGCAGGAGAAGGATTACTGAAACAGGCCCAGGAGGGAGAGGGCATGATCGCATATCCAGAGAAAGTGATGACGAGAATGGTTTGGAATTAACCAGGCAGAGAAGAGAGGTCCAAAGAAAGGATTTTGGTGGCATGAGTGAGGAGGAATGTTTGCCAGTTTCTTTCTTTCTTTTCTTTTTTTTTCTGAGATGGAGTCTCTGTTGCCCAGGCTGGAGTGCAATGGCGCAATCTCAACTGACTGCAACCTCTACCTCCCGGATTCAAGCAATTCTTTTTACCTCAGCCTCCCAAGTAGTTGGGATTATAGGCACCCAACACTCCACCCAGATAATTTTTGTATTTTTAGTACAGATGGGGTTTTGCCATGTTGTTCAGGCTGGTCTCAAACTCCTGACCTCTGGTGATCTGTCACCTCAGCCTCCCAGAGTGCTGGGATTACAGGCATGACCCACTGTGCCTGGCCGCCAGTTTCATATAACAATGATAAGTTAATATTGCTTTATATTTAAATGATCAGTTTAAGTCAGTGGGTACGTTTTCTACATTTAAGATTATATTGGGGTAATAGGGGCTTAGACTATTTCTGCATGGCAACATCTCATTAATTAAATTTTCCTGGATGTATGTGTGACAATGTCCCGACATAGCATATTAAAAGGGTTGAATGAATAACTTTTAGTATTGCTTCTAACCATTTTAAAGTTCCAGAGCAGAAGTGGAATGGTTTTGCAAGTTGCCTTTTTCTCACTTTATTTCTGCTTTTCTATTTATGTAATAGACTAATTAAGGCACATTTTTTGTGTCCGTCATTGTCTATATATGAGATAGTCAGATTCCTGGAAATGTCACTTGTGGTCTGAGTATAAAATTAATTCTCTTGTAGTTGGCCTATTGACAGCTCTGGTTTTAACCAGTTAGACAGAATGACTTAAAAATGTATTACTTCATATGCTCAGTGGCATTCAACTATAGAATTATTGCAATCTAGGGATTCGGGAGGGACATCAAAACATTGCAGAATTGATACTTGGCTTACAATACAGATAAATTATGTGTTTCTATTTTCTCATTTCCTATGATCATAGAGCTAGAGTGCTCGAGGGGTCAGCCTTTTCTCCTTCCAAAAACTTCATGTTTAAAGATGCTTTCAGGTCTTTCAATGAAAAGTGCTCTTGATAATAAACTAAAATATTTTCTTCTCTCAGATCATCTGTATGTTTTTAGCTTTGAGAACTAAAAAGCACTATTCAATGCAGGGTACAAACTCAGTCAGTATTCTTTCCTTTAAAATCCAAAATTAATAAAAAATAAATAAATACATAAAAGAGGAAATTTCTGGCTCTAGGGATAGTGCTAGCTCAGGCAAGGATGAACACAGACCCTCAAATGTCATCATGACCCTTTCTATGTGTCTCCATCACTTGGTTCTGTTTTTTTCTTTTGTAGCAGGATCTTTCTACACAAAGGAAACTAAATACATTTCATGACTTTTGAAAAGGAAACCCACTCTCAGTGAAGCTTTCCAGTCCCCCAAAAGAACTCTGATTGTCTCTGGTTGGGTCACGTGCCCACTCTGGACCAATCACTACATTTAGAGAAATGAGGCTTTCTGATTGACACTTGGCTCCACCACTGTGGTTGGACAGCACACTTGAAGGATGGACCCACCAGAACCACATGAAAGGCATAAAAAAGTTCCCTGAGAAAAGAATCGAGGCAAATAGACTAAGAGTTGGCCAATACTGGTAATCATGTTATTATAGTGTTTCTCTATTTTCTCCTTCAAATTTTAATATTTCCACTAGATAAAAATGAAGATCTACGTTAAAAAAAAAAAAAACTAGATTCTCTAGTTGGCATTTCTTCTTGCTAAAGTCCTTTCAGCTGCTGACATTCTCTAGTTGGCATTTCCTCTTGCTAAAGTCCTTTCAGCTGCTGACACATTTCCCTTCAATGAACAATTGGCTTTTTCTATTACATTACAAAATTCTCTTTGGCTATTCAACTGTCTGAAACAACTCTTAGAAGCTCATATTACTAGTGCATCAGAAAAAGAATTATAGTTTTATAAAGTAGAAATAAGTTAAACAAACCTTACCAGCTTGAGTTTATTTCTCCAGAAAAGCAGATAGGGGAAGAAGGAGAGAAGTTTGGAAATTATGAGCAACTTCGCTTTTGTGCTCTCCACTATGTAAGACTTCTATGAATAGTTGCTAGTGTCTTATATTTCTATGCCATTATTGCAATGCGAAAGCATTCATTTCCACTCAAGGAACCTCTAACAAGGTAAAACTATTTGTGGAGGTCATTTTGATCTAAGCTTGGTCCTCAGATTTTAAGATCTAGAAATTTGATTATTTTTTCCCCAGTACATTGAAACATGATCACTATCTCCACATCTGCCTGGTACCAAACTCATAGAAGGAACCTGGGCATCTTTCTTGAAGAAGAAGGAGGGAGTACTCATTCAGGATATTAGAAGAGTAGAACCATAGTCTAGGTTGGAGACTGTGAGAGCCTCTATACAGCAGAGGCAAAAGAGTTAGAGGATGCAAATGGAAGGTGTTAAGAAGATAGAATTGGGAGGGCTTGGTCACTATTAAAGTATATGAGAGGGAGCTTTCAAGAAAGATATCCAGGTTCCTTCTGGCCGGGCACTGTGGCTCATGCCTGTAATCCCAGCACTTTGGGAGGCCAAGGCGGGCAGATCACGAGGTCAAGAGATCGAGACCATCCTGGCCAGCACGGTGAAACCCCGTCTCTACTAAAAATGTAAAAATTAGCTGGGCGTGGTGGCACACACCTGTAGTCTCAGCTACTCGGGAGGCTGAGGCAGAAGAATTGCTTGAACCTGGGAGGCAGAGGTTGCAGTGAGCCGAGATCATGCCACTGCACTCCAGCCTGGCGCCTGGTGACAGAGCAAGGCTCCATCTCAAAATAAATAAATAAATAAATAGAAATATATCCGGGTTCCTTCTATGAGCTTAGTTCTACTTCGTTAGAGGCTCCTTGAGGCCTTTCTTTATGATGCAGAGAGGTAGTGAAATGGAACATAAATGTTGTGTTTTAATTATTATTTTGCAATATAAAAAGACAACCTGTGTGCCCATCTGTGTGATACTTGAATAACTCCCATAAAATCCCCATCTTAGCCTATGTAGTTATTGGACATTCACTAACTCAAGAGACAGCTGATTCTTTTTTTGAACAGTTGCTTTGGGATGTTCTTCTTTATATCGATCCAATATCTATTTCACCATGCCTTCCATCCGTCACCAAGAATCGCATCTGGGTCAGGTAGAACAAACCCAAATCCTTTCCCATAGGACATCCTATTGAATTCTTCAAGATAGCTACTGAGTTCCCCTTCATCTTTGCTTCTCCAGACCAAACTTTTTCTATTTTACTTTGAGTTCATGTAAAGAAAATAAACCAAAATTAAAAATAGAATTGGACAATAATATGGAGACTGCCTATTATAGATGAGGCAGTGAGCTCGGTTTCAGGGATAAATAGGACAGAAAGCTTGGTGGCTGTCTTTAACGCATTCACAGTCTAGTGAAGAAGCCAATACATAAGTGGAAAGAATAATGAAATATGCTAAGCGCAGTTACAGAGATTTTTTAAAAAGGATGCAGTGTGGCAAATATGATGGAGGAGACAATTCTGCCTGCAGCAGTCAAGGCATGCCTGGCAAAGGAGATGAAGTGTGAGCTGAACCTCAAAAGGCAGATAAGAATGGGGCAGGTGACTATGGCATGGAGCTGGGTGAGTAAGTGAGGCCAGCCTCTGTATAGTGCTCCACAAAGAAGAAACACAGATACATGCAAAGATTAAGAACAGTATGCTTGGCCGGGCACAGTGGCTCATACCTATAATCCCAGCATTTTGGGAGGCTGAGGTGGATGGATCACTTGAGGTAAGGAGTTCGAGACCAGCCTGACCAACATGGTGAAACCCCATCCCTACTAAAAATACAAAAATTAGCCAGGCGTGGTGGTACAAGCCTGTAATCCCAGCTATGCAGGAGGCCGAGGCAGAAGAATCGCTTGAACCTGGCAGGAGGAGCCGAGATTGTGCCACTGCACTACAGCCTGGCAACAGAGTCAGACTCTGTCTCTCAAAAAAAAAAAAAAAAGAACAGTGAGTTCACAGGACTGCAGGTCAGCCAGGTGCTGGATACCCAAGTGGTAGGAGGAACAGGAGGAAGGAGATAACCCATGGCAGGCAGGAAGTCGCACGTGTCTTTGTAGGTCCCTGTAGGTTTGCTTGACAATATGAGAACCGCTATCCTGCTAGCCATGAAGACCCACTGGATGACTTTAAGCCTAGAAATGACACCGTCAAGTTTCAATTTAGTAAAATGTATCCAGTGGCTACACAGCGAGAAGAAGATGGCAGGAGGGGACACGGGGAAAAGCGGAGAGGATCAGTGCATAGCAGTTCTTTGGCAGCAGAGGTTCAGAGGCAAGGTAAGGACCCATGTTGTCACACAGGGAAAGTCTCCAAGACTCCTCAGTACTCGACCGGATGTCAGTGAAACATATGATAAGGAAGATTTAAAACAAAATTTTTTTCTTAATGACTCCAACTTTTTCTGTCATTTCATGTCATACTCTTACCCATCTCCCACCATCTGGTTATATATTGATGGAGCCTAGTGACCTTTCTCCCACGATTTCACTGCAATCCTATTCGTCCTCGTAGTGTAGTGATCTTGCCATAATAACTATGTCACTATTTACATCGTGGTGCCATCTTAAGCTGCAATTAATTCACAGTTCCAGGCTATTAGGAACTATTGTCATAACAGCTATGGCTTCCTTTATCTGCAAAGGCTGAGTTGTGAGATATATAATTATATGCAGGAGTAATTAGTTTTAAATTTATTTTTGTAATTACACTAATTGAACATGGATGTGAATTAAAAAATATGAAGGGCATGGCATCGAGCCTGGTGCAATGTCTTCCTGCGAAGTAAATGAAGGAAATGATTGTTATGAGTCGGGGGAAATGAACGTTGCTCATTTGTAAAAGTGCAGTGTCCATGTGTCCTTATTGTAGGGACATGGATGA
>PVKP010007687.1:0-11301 GCA_004027715.1 Plecturocebus donacophilus | reverse complement strand
TATGCAACAATATTGTATGTTCTTCACATGTACCCCAAAACCTAAAATGCAATAAAAAAAAAAAAGTGCAGTGTCAATACGATGACCCATGTATCCCCTCCAGCTTGAATACCAGTGTAGTGTAGTTGCCATGTGGAGAGTTCATGAGAATTCATTTGAAACTGGGCCAATGCCCAAATCAAAGGGAGAGCATCCTGGCTGCTGCTGTGACTTCAGATCGGCAGCATTCCCTTGGACCTCCCCCATGAATACTTGAAATTTCCCTAGAAGACACTCTCAGTAGCATCTAAGCTTACCACTCTGCATACCCAGGGCCTAGGCTTCCCACCATTCTCCACCTGCTAGCAAACAACCACTGGTGATCTCTCCAAGCCCCACATCCTAAGATCCCAGTTGCCCTCAGTATCCGTCCAGCCCTGCCCTGGCAAACTCTGCAGCCTTCTCCTGGTGGTGGCAGTGAGTTCTGGAGAACAGAGCTGCTTAATCTCCCTTGGCTCAGCTCCTTTACATGAGCCCATCTGCTCTTCAATTCTGTTTCGATCAGAGCCAAGTCCAGCCCATGTATAAAACACTTGGGGTCCCAGACCAGCAGAGAGGGAGGAGTAGGCAGACTTTCTGCTGCACATCTTCCTAGATGAGCTCTACCGTATAAGCTGATAGACCAAGGAGTATAGCAGGCCCTTTAGTGCGTCCATCAGCAGCGATGGACCATAACCACTGAAGCTCTGACAATGGCCCTCCAGGATGCATCTGTCTTATACCTGCCAGTTCATGTCTTATAAAACCTTAGGTGTCTAGTGATAGGTGCCTGAACATAAACGCAGAGAGATACCAGGCCAATGAGAATTGACAGACTCATGCACTAACAAAGTGAATATGGTACTTGTTTTGAAAAATAGGGAAAGAAAATCTGCTTGATCAAATTCCTTTCTCTCTCTAGGAAAATGTATTGCTTTATGTATTGCTAAGAAAAAGAAACAGCCTTTACCATGTGAAAATAAACACCTTCAGCTTATTCCTCTTTAATTAGGAAACAATAACCAAGAATCCAGTTTCAGCTTTGTTCATTAGCACATATATATTGTTACTGACAGAAGTCCCCTTTTGTCAATAATAGTACCCACCATCTGCTGGATGCCCACTATGAGCAGGCCATTCTCTAATCTTGCACATAGTCACGAAGATGGGCATGTTTCCATTTTGCACATGAGAAAACTAAGGTGCAAAGACAGGGAAAGTGGCAAAGCCTGGATCTGAATCGAGTCTGGCTGGCTCAGCAGCACTAAACTACACTATGGCAGTTCAGCAAGTGAGTCTCTGGGAACCTCAGAGATGGGAAGATGAGACATGTACTCACAGAGCCGTGGTGCATGGTGCCATGTGGCAGGCATCCCAAGGGTGGCAGCATGGCACAGGAGCTCAGAGGGAAACACCATTTCTGACTAGCATGAAAGCTCAGTTTGGCTGGCAAAGGGGCTGCATGGGGATGGAGAAGACCAATCCCCAAGGCTTCCAGTCACAGCCTCACAAAGCGTTTGCAAGCCAAAATACCCCACAACACTTAACAAAACTGTGCATAACTGGGGCTCGGGAAATGCCTGCTGACTTAGAAGTCTCATTACCTTTCACTGCCTAACTTCCCCTGTTGTGGACTCTGCCTAGCCAGAGATCTCATGGCCATATGTGATTTCCAAGCTCTTTGTAGGTTCATTTTCATTTTCTGTATTTCTTCTAGTCTCTGCAGAAATCAACATTGGGGGCTTTGTGTCTCAGAAATCAACATTGGGGCTTTATGTCTTCAACAAATAAATAAAGAAAAAGAATTAGAATATATATCACACCGTATCTTACTTTGGAAAAGACTCCCCAGAGGAAAATACACTTTTAAAAATATTGCATATTCTTATCTTAGCTGGTGGGAAAGTCAAGCCTTTCTGTGAACTTGCCAGAGAGCTGGTAAGGAAAAACAATTTCTGAATACAATGCTTGCAATACTGAAGTGTCTGCTAGAGGGCAACATATGTTAAATAATAATGTGGCTGTTTTTCTGCAGGATGGCACAAAGTTTATTTAGTTCAAAAGCAAAGTCCAGCGCCTATGATACTCAAGTGATTGTTTGTTAAAAAAAAAAAAAAAATCCAGGGTGACCACCGTCATCTCAGCTGAAAACCAGCAGCCTTTGCGGTTTTGCTGTTATTCAAGGGGTTTATAATGGACACCTTTATAAGTGCCTTTGTACCCTTTCCAAACAGCTTTACAAAATAATCTCATCGTCATTTAAAGTAGCTAAGTCTTCTCTACCACCAACTGTGAAATCCTCTCCAGAAAGTTCTATTAACTTCACTACCTGAACACAAATTGATCAAAAAGGAACGTGAAAAGAAAATACATCATGGAGGATGGAGAGACATGTAATGAGTGTTGTACTTCAAAACAGCATTTTCATTTATTTATTTAGAGATGGAGTCTCACTCTGTCACCCAGGCTGGAGTGCAGTGGTGAGATCTCAGCTCACTATAACCACTGCCTCTGGAGTTCAAACGATTCTCCTGCCTCAGCCTCCGAGTAGCTGGAATTACAGGCGTGCGCCACCACATCCAGCTAATTTTTTTGTATTTTTAGTAACCCAGCTAATTTTTTTGTATTTTTAATAGAGACAGGATTTCGCCATGTTGGTCAGGCTGGTCTCGAACTCCTGACCTCAGGTGATCCACCCACTTTGGCCCCCCAAAGTGCTGGGATTATGGGTGTGAGCCACCGTCCTTGGCCCAAGGCAGCATTTAATCTCAACAGTGGACAAGGGTAGGCTCCCAGGGGACCCCATTTGTAACACAAATCAGAGGGCCTGTGTCGGTGATTTTTTTCCATTATCTGTGGTGCACACATGGTGTTGTCCAAAGAGAGACTCTGTTGTCCAGTTTTGAAAAGGTTGTTCTGGCTATAATTTTGGTGCATATCTCTAAAGCTAGTAAAGTCTGGTATAAAAGTGAACACGGAAGGGATGCAGATGTTATGCTGGGCCTGCCTTCCCCATGCCTTCCGCTCCCCTACCCCGATAGCATGCCTTCATTAAGGAATAGGTTTGTTTCATCTGCATTTATCTAAGAAATGAAGATTCTAAAAAGTGCTTTTAGGTTGGACACAGTGGCTCACGCCTGTAATCCCATCACTTTGGGAGGCTGAGGCTGGCAGATTGCTTGAGTCCAGGAGTTCGAAACCAGCCCAGGCAATGTGGCAAAACCCCATGTCTACTAAAAATACAAAAAATTACCCAGGCGGGGGGATGTATGTCTGTAGCTACTCAGGAGGCTGAGGTGGGAGGATCCCCTGAGCCCAGGAGGTCAAGGCTGAGTGAGCTGAGATTATGCCACTTCACTCCAGCCTGGGCAATTGGAAAGAGACCCTGTCTCAAAAAAAAAACAACAAAAAACAACAACAAAAAAAAAACCTGGCTTTTAAAGCCATCATAAATATGTTTTGTAGGAGGGATCTGCCATGCCTGAAAAAGCTTCATATTTGCTCCCCTATCCTCCAGCAATGCATAGTTTAGGAATATCAGATTCGAAACCAAGTTTCCTACAGGAAAACCCAAGGTAGACATACAACCAAAATATTTTAAATTGTTCCCATCTGATAAAAGCACAAAGGATGATGTCTCCTTGGAAAGAGATCATGCAGAATACAGAACAGCACTGGCTCCAGAGGTCATGAGGTGACTAGCCTGTGAGGCTAGGCTGTCAGGCAAATTGGCTGTGAGTTCTCACTGTGTCCCAGGAGCACTTAAAATGTCAAAACCTTCACTTAAATTTTAGCACACAAAGTCCCACGACCCCCTTGCTGCAAATCCAAAGAGCCATATAGCAGTTAGGCACTGGGCAACCTTGAACTTGGTAGGATTGATTAAACGATAACAGCTTCCATCTGAGACCATATCTCCCCAGGAAATGTCTAAATGGATAAAACTGTTCTCAAATCATTTCAGGGGCTCCCAACTGACTCCAGAGACCCACCCTGTATGCCCTTAAGTACAAGAGAACTCCTAAGAGGTGGGATGATTTTTCTGGTATCCTTATCAAACCCCAGCTCTGGAGTTGCAAAATGCGTCGCACATTTATCTCAGCCCCTCTCAAAGTTAGAGAGGATCTCAGGGACTCAAATCCTGAGCGGTCTGATGATTTTTGTGGCCCAGAGCTGCAAACCTTTGGGCAAGTTTCATGATGAAGAAGAGGAAGTAACATCCCAGGTATTCCTGAATAACATGTCACTCTTCGCACACAGGTGTTCACAGAGGTGATCTGTTGACACCCTACTCATTTTTGGCACTTTTGAAGATGTTGTTTCTGGGAACATCCTGAAGCAGACTCTGAAGATACTGAATTCTCCCGAGTGTTCTGAGACAACTTATCTCCTTCCAGCTTCTGCGACGTCTCCTCCTACCTGGGGACTGCTCCTTCTCACCTCTTTTGCTTGCTCCTTTACTCTGCCTAGTCCTTAAACTTGGGAAATCTTAAGGATTCCATTCTTGACCTTGCTTAGCTCTCAACCTCTGCATGTCCTCCCTGTGGGCACTTCACTTCAACTACTACAGATGTGCTCAAAACATCTGTATCCCTAACCCCAGTTCTAGATTCTTGCCCTAATCACTTAACTTGATTTCTCACCTGGAGGTCCCACACAAACTTTAAGTGTAGCAATTGCAAATCTGAATTCATTGTCTTTACCACCAAAAGATTTTCCTCCTTCTCTGTGTCAGTAAGGACCACCATGCACTCAGTTGCCCTCTCAGTGGGGGCAATCAGGAGACAGAAATCACACAGCCAATTGGAAAAGGAACAATATTAAAAAATCATTAAATTGTGAGAGTGGAGTAACTGTAAAGAGGATTCTCAGTGGCAGCCTAGAGCTAAGGAAAAGTACACAAGTAAGGACGAATTTGGAACTGGGTCCCCTCCTAAGGGCTGAGGTTCAGGTCCACTGGAGAAAGCGTACTTGCACTCTGCTGGGTGATGGAGAATTTGGCTGGGATGTCTATACCAGAGCTGATCAACAGTCACTCAGAAGCAGGAACTGACCCTCTGTGGTGCAGGTGAGCTCAGGCTGATGGGAGGTTCACAAGGTAGTTGGAGCTGAAGGCCTGGAGTGTGTTTTGTCTGCATAGGTAGGGCTTCAGCAATGTGGTGCCAGGCCAAACCAGAGCAGCGAGGTGACCAAGGAACTGCATATTCTGGGTGTGCAGCTGGGGCAGGGAGCCTTTGTATGTCCACACATATACACACATACATACACACACCAGAGTAAGAGCAAGAAAATGCAAAACTCAGCATCAAAACCAGGAGGAGCCTGGGGCAGTGGCTCATGCCTGCAATCCCAACACTTTAGGAGGCAGAGGCAAGTTGATCACTTTGAGCTCAGGAGTTCGAGACCAGCCTGGGCAATATGGCAAAACTCTGTCTCTACTAAAAATACAAAAAATAGCCGGGCATGGTGGCACGTGCCTGTGGTCCCAGCTACTCGGGAGGCTGAGGCGGAAGAATAGCTTGAACCCAGGAGGCGGAGGTTGCAGTGAGCCAAGACTGTGCCACTGCACTCCAGCCTGGCGACAGAGCAAGATGCCATCTCAAAAAAAAGAAAAATCAGTCAGGCTAGGTGACACGCGCCTGTAATCTGAGATACTTGGGAGGCTGAGGCAGAAAAATCACTTGAACCCGGGAGGCGGAGGTTGCAGTGAGCCAACATCGCGCCTCTGCACTCCAGCCTGGGCAATAGAGTGAGACTCTGTCTCAAAACAAAACAAACCAGGAGGAGAAGTGCCCTTCTTCCTGCAATGTCCCTCCGGTATCCTCCATGGACATCATAGAAGAGAGTCTATTTTCACAGAGAAGGTACTGAAAGATGGATTTGGAGCTGAGCTATAATAAATCTGACTGGCACAGTTGCCCAAACTAAACTCCTTCCTACTCACTCCTTGCAGCCAGTTGCCAAATCTTGCTAACAACTTAGCAGATAAGTGTCTCTAGAATTAAACCCATCTGCTTCATCACCCCTATCACCTCTGAGTTAGTTCATCCTCTTCTTCAGTGTCACATGGACTTTGACCACAGCCTCGTGACTAGTCGTGATGCCATTAGTACATTCTCACTCCAGCCCATCCCTGCGTGACTACCAGGTAACTTCCTAAAATAACAAAACTATCTTTATGATGCCCTTGATTAAAAACCTCTGGTGGCTGATCAGCTGATGTGAGCTGTTAATACCAGGAAAAACTGTGTGTGGGGAAAAGGGTAATATATGGGTATCTCTGTACTGCCTGCCCAGTTTTCCCTAAGCCTAAAACGTCTCAAAAAAAAAAAAAAAGTTTATTACCTTAAAACAAAAGACAACCACACTCCCTCTATGAATTCCCTTTTCCAAACTCCTCATCTTGGCAGCAGGTTATCCCCAGTCTTCATGTCTGTGCAGCTTCATCTTTCATTTCCCATCAGGTTGAATTTCACATACGAAACCCTGAATTTCCACAGTTCTGCTTCAAGCCACGTCGCCCCTCTTGTGTGGAATGCCCTTCCTTGCTTTTCTCCTGTGGAAAACTTCTGCTCATCCTTCAAGTTCCAGCTCAGATGTCAATTCTCATTAAAATCTTTCCAGCTGGCCAGTGATTTTTCTCTCTCTGCTCTCATTTTATGTCTTAACATACAGTATTTTAAATGCCTTGTTTACATGTCAGGCTTTGTCATGTGCTTATACACAGAGGGCACGGATTGTTTCTTTTTAGACAATTTATCTCCAGCACCTGGTACAGAGCAGGCACTCTGTACACGTTTGTTGAATGATGAGTGGATGAAGGATCAGAAGAGCACCAGCAGCCCATATGACAAATTTATTGCTATGTCTCTGCAGTTGGGAGAGTGATATCATTTAGATGGCCAAGATACCTATTTTGTGGGAAACAAAAATAGATCAAAATTAAAATGCTAGATCTTCCAATATACACACCCTTAATATAAAGCATAATGTTGACACTCACTAAATTTTCAATTGTTAACTCAAAATGATTAATAACTAATAAATCTTAGGAGAATTGGATATTCCTCAGCCTGGGCTCTTGAGTAGAATACATTGTCGAAGTGATAAATGACTAATGTTTTTTACTTTCAAAATATCAGCATTCAAGAATGTCTTCGTGCTTCACTCGTACTAATTCAGAAATCCAAAAGACTTCCAGTTGAAGGATACTATTACCCTTTTAAGGTTGGTTGTAGCAGAGGTGAGCTGTGATTATAATTGTGGCTTCCATTAATAAGCAAGTGTGCCAGGCTCGAAGTTTAGTGCTGCATTTGGATTCTTAATCTTCATATTGGCTTAATCAGTTATGTTTTCCATGTCTGGGGACGGTTTTTCAAGTAGTACACCAGTTTATGTGTTTCAGATCAGCCTCTCTATTAGTGAGGGTGCTAGTAAGTCTTGTTGAGTGAAATTGTCACAAGGCTTGTAGCATAGCCTGGATTTTCCTCTAGCCAGTCTACACCTCAGGATGGCCTTGCCTAGGACAGGTTGGAGCCTAGCTCCAGGCCTTCAGTTTAGGTTGAGCCTTGGGAGGGATCATGCCCTTCCAGCAGCATTCGTGTTCATGTTGTGCTTGCTCCCTTTGGTCAACCCTAAGGAGAGTCATAAATGACAGGCAGGCAGGTGGCTCACACCTGTAGTCCCAGTGCTTTGGGAGTCTGAGGTGGGAGGATTACCTGAAGCCAAGAGTTGCCCCGTCTGTAAACAAATTAAAAGTAAAAATTAGCCAGGTGGCATCATGAGTCTATAGCCCCAGCTATTCAGACGGCAAAGGTGGGAGGATCGCTTGAGCCCAGGAGTTTGAGATTACAGTGAATTATGACTGTGCCAATACACTCCAGCCTGGGCAGCAGCAAGACCCCATCCATAACTAAATAAAAATGAATGAATGAACAAACAAAGGAAAAGCAGCTCAAACCAAGACCTAGATATTGCCCTTCATGTCAATACTGATCCTCACTGAGCTGTACTCAAGAACTGAGAACTCAGGAATTTAGGGTGACTGGCAATTCAGGCACCGCTATTCTGATGGTGCACTGTACACAGAATGCAATTCGTGTTCAATGGTGACTAAAAAGAACCACAAAAACACTATCCTGGCTTCTATGGTGTGGAGCTTTGGCACCATTCATAGTGATATGAAATATACAAGGGCAACAGGAACAGCATGTCACTCTTAGCTTTCATCCTGTGCTCTGCCATGCCATATTATTCCCAGGCAGACAAAAGCATTGCACCATGGATCACCTTCATAAATCATTCAGGTAACCATCCCTGTAAAAAGCCGCAAATGTATTTCCACCAGACAGGACTTGTCCTAGGTTGAGGGCTGGCCATTTGGTCCATTTGCAAATTTCCCTGGTGCTTTCCTCCCCATCTAGGAACCATCAGAGAGTTCTGGGGAAACACACTAGGCTGACGTTTTCAAATTTCCATGACACTTTTTGAATAGCCTAGACTTAATTTTTATGCTGTTGCCATTGTAATCACACACACATATCTGTACCTCAAATTGCAAACAAAATTTTGCTTTAGACATAATTGCATCTCTACTTAGTGAGAAGACTTACGCACAAATTTTGGCAATGCATTTATAATTGTGTTTGTTGACGTTACTTCTGTTATTGTACATAAAATTAGCCGTGTGTTGTGAGAGGTGCCATACTTATCATTGTTTCATTAGCATAGAGAGGTTGTCTGGTTGTATTTTTTAAACATTCATTAATTTGATGTGATGTCATTCTGAGCATAAAACAATGTGTTACATGTCATAGGTGATTAAGCTCCCTAAATCTTGCCTCATCACATAAAATGACTAGCCAATGCCTAAAACCATTGCCACACATTATAAATCTAAAGATAGAAGCAAAAAGCACAATCCCAGCCAGACCCCCAGAAATGGACCAGGTGTCTGTTGGTAAGAGACAATCTGAAGATAATTTGCATGCAGGGTAGAAACACCCATTCATTCAGATCACCTGAGCTTTAACTTTTACCTTTTAGTGGTAGTCCAGGAATAAGGAAAAGTTGTGAAATTTCTTGATTTTTTAAAATGCCATTGTTTTATAGGGCTCACCACTGGCTTTGCAAAGCCTTAAAAAAAATTTTTTTTTTTTTAATTTTTTTTTTTTTGAAATAGGAATGGGGTTTCACCTTGTTGCCCAGGCTGGTCTTAAACTCCTGACCTCAGGTGATCTACCTGCCTCAGCCTCCCAAAGTGCTAGGATTACAGGCATGAGCCACTGCACCTGGCCCATAAAGACAAGGAAAAAAAGAAACACAATGACGTTGTCTGGGCACACTGGTACTAAGGCCATCCCTACAATCTAGAAGTCATGTTTTAGAATCAAGGAAATATGATCAATACCCAAGTGTTTTCCCAAACTTAGAACTTATTTTCTCATGCAAAAGGTTCTGGAGAGTTTTTTCATTGTAATGCTTCCCATGACTTTGGGCTGTGATGCACGTGGCATTCCTCACTGCAATCTAATTTCAAAGTCAAGTTAAGCCATTGTTTTATGTGTAGAGAGGAAGGAAGAAAGGAAGAGAGAGGGAGGGAGGGAGAGTAAGGAGGAAGGATGGACAGAAGGAAGGAAGAAAGGAATGAAGGAAAGGGAGGGAAAGAAGGAGGAAGGATGGAAGGAAGGAAGAAAGAGATGGAAGGAAGGAGAGGGAGGGAAGGAAAGAGGAAGGAAAGAGACAGAAGGAAAGAGGAAGGAAGGAAGGAAAAAGGGAAGGGAAGGAGTAGGAAGGAATGGAGGGAGGGAGAAAAAAGAGGGAGGGAAAGAACAAACGAAGGGAGGGAGGGAGACAGAAGAAGGAAGGAAGGGTGGGAGGGAGGAATAAGGAAGGAAGGAAATGGAGGGAAGAAAAGGAAGGAAGGAGGGAGGGAAGGAAGGAAGAGAAGGAAGAAGAAGGAAGGAAAGGAAAGAGAGGAGGGAAGGCGGGAAGGAAGGAGGAGGAAGGAGGGACCTGCTGGGTCCTGATATTAAGGAGACAGCCCTACATCTTTTGAAGGACTATAGAAGCCTTGGGGTACAATGGAAGGAGCAATAGTTTTATTGACATGGGGCCTAAATTCCATTCACGCACATCACTGCCTGGGTGACATTGACAAAATCACTTTCTGCCCTCAGTCTACATTCGTTTTCCCATCTTCATAGTGTTGTAATAAGTAATATCTACCTTGAAGAATAATTCTCAAAAAGAGACAGAGAAACTAACATGTAACTATTTTACCTGAAACACATTATTTGCTCAAGAAATATTGGTATTATTATCACTGTTGTTATGGTTAACAGATAAATATCTGCCCAAATTTGCTGAAAGTTTCCAAATAAACTTAATGGGTGTTGAATAGAAGAGGAGAGAGTAACAGAATAGCTGGACTTGCTTTTGTCTCGCCTCCAGTGTACCTGGCCGTGAGTACAGTGAGGAACGAAGCACTGTAGACTCATGAACCTGTAAACATTTCCCATCAATTGTGGAAGGCTCAAAACCCACACGGAGGGAATATTTCGTACTGTTGGCATTGTGAAACTTACGTTGCTTCCTTCTTCCCCAGTGCGAATCACTCATCAGTTTAACAGAGCAGATTAAGAACTTTTAAACATCTGTCATCTGAAATAAACTGTCAAGGAGTCGGAATGTGCAGCGATGTTACTGAGTGTTTCTCATTGTCTCTTCATTAATGGTAATCCATTCATTATCAGGTTGTTGCTGCTCATCCTCTTCCTGTTTTCCCTGCCAGGCACTGGAAGGACTGAGGCAGAATGCAACATTGAAATAAATTTTTATCTACGTCATAATTAATAAATTTCAGAATTACAGTGAATGTAAAAGTGCTGTCATTATCAAAGTGCCCCTTTGAACAAGGCCAAGGCCAGGCCAATATGAAGTAGGAGCAAAATAAACAAAAGAAAGGAAGTAGCTGTAAGAAGGTGTGCATTTCCACGTCAAGCAGCTTTTGGGGATGGGTGGGACGATGCTGTAAAATCCAAGGAACTGGAAAATAGAACCTCTAATAATAACTGCTTCAATTTTTGAGTGATTAATCATTTTCCAGACACTGTACAAAACATCTCATTTAGCTGTGAGTCAGCCTTTTGAGTTGGATACTGAGTTTGGCATTTGAGTTTCGTACCAGTGTCCTTCTTACATGAAGTTCGGAGAAATTAAGGCACTTGTCCCTAGTTCAGAGCCAGGACTAGGCTGAGACAGATGACACATGAGGCATTTAGG
>PVKP010007686.1:0-75981 GCA_004027715.1 Plecturocebus donacophilus | reverse complement strand
GTCTATTGTCATTAATTGTCATAGACTCATCCCAGTGTGCAGATGTCCTCAATGGGTTGTGAGCTCCTCGGCGGCAGGGCCAAGCACTGTGATATTTGTCCTCCCAGAACCTATTGAGTGTTGGTACATAATGTGCAGCCATAAATGTTTGGAGAATAAAAGAAAGAAGGAGGAGGAAAGCAAAAATGTAGGAGAAAGACATCGTCAGAGGAGAGAAAGAAAAGGCAGTGGGAAAGGTAAGAAGAGTGAGAGGGAAGAAGGAAAGGTAGAAAGAAGGGAAAAGGGAGGGAGGGAAGGAGAAATGTAGGGAAGGGGAGAGGAAAGAAGGGAGGAAGGAAGGAAGGGAAGGGAGGGAAGGGAAGGGAAGGAGGGAGGGAAGAAGGAAGGAAATAAAATGTGCCTTGGGCAGAGAAAATGAGGTAGGTTGAAAGGCAGAGAGGCGTCTGGTGTGCGAAAGGGGCAGCCATGGGCCAGCCTGATCATCTGGGGGCCAGTTCCCCAAATCTGCCTGTGCCTGTGTGGCCAGCCCCCTCTCCCTGAGATCCCCACCACCCTTTGTCCCTCACACTGCAGCCCTGGGGATGTCAGAAGCCATTGTGCAGTTGAGCACAGGGCCAAGCCAGCAGCTGAGGCAGGAAGCGGGGCTGGAGCTGCTGGCTGGCGCTGCTGGGCCCGTGTGTCCTGCTCCCTGCTGCAGGCCTGGGTGCCAGAGCCAGAGCAGCGGGTCAGGGTGGCGACGTGCTGCTGGCATGGCCGGCTTCTCACAAGCTCTCCTTTCCAATGGCCCGGCCGGCATTGCTGGGGAAGCGGGAGGGGCCGGGCAGCCAGCAGCCGAGAGTGAGAACTTCCCCTTGCCAGAACCAGCTGCTGGCTGCCATCTGGGCAGGGGCAGTGCCAGTTTCCCAAATCTGCCTTCCCTTTGGAAAAGGAGGAGAAAACTGTACTGAGAAGATAGCTTCTCCTCCATCCTGAGGCTCTCAGTTAAAAAACCCAACAAAACCAGCCTTTGAAAAAGGAAGGGATGAGAAATGCCACACATTGGGCTGTTTCCAAAGGAATTTGCCTCTCCCGGGGCCTTTACTTCAAAAAAAAAAAAATCATTATTCCTGCTCAAGATCCCTTGGTTCTTTCATTTCACTCCACAATAACCTTTCATTTTAGTTTAAAGTTAAATGTTTAAACAAATAAAATGCAGGTATCTGTGTGTCCTTTATACCGGTCACATAGGGTTTCTTGGCCATAAGCTGGGAATTCCCTGAGATCTGTGACTTACTCTTCTTCATTCATTCTGTAAGGTAAGTAACCCAATACCTCACCTAAACTGGTGCTCCCTGGATGCTTTCTGATAGATGCAGTCATTCAGTCACTGGATGCCTACTGAGCACCTTCTAAGCATCAGCACAGGGAGGTCACTGATGAAGAATTAAAGATCTGGCCATGTTCTCAGAGTTTGCATATGAAAGCACATCCTCCAGTCCTTCTGGATGTCAGGGGAACAGACACTTTAGCTACTGTCTTTTGGCCCTCGTGTGCCCTGCAAAGGAGCCCAGTCCCGAGACCACGTTATTTGTTGTGCAACTACTATATTCCTAGGAGACAGGTAGGAAAAGAGCTGGCACCCAACAGGCCACAGAATCTGGGAGACCCTCCACAAGACCAAAAAGCAGGCAAGCTTTATCCAAGGTGAATGTCAGTATTTTCAATAAGCCTCCCACCGTGGGCAGTGATCAATCAGAACGGATGCTGGCCGGGACTGACCAGTGCTGCCACTTTTGTACATCCTATCTGAGTATGAATCCTGGATTTATTGTTTATCATCCCCTTACCTTTCAGATCCTTCTTTTCTGTATTGATATCTTTCTTCTCAGTGAAGGACACAGCCAACTCGATTTCCAGACATCACAAATAAGTGTTGAGAATTACCTGAGGGGTTAGGCATAGGGACAGAAGTCCCTGCTGCACCGTGAGAACCCCAGCTTGGCAAGGATCTTCATGGTGGGGCTTCTAATGGGCTTCTCTGTGTTGGCTGACATCTTCATTCTGAAGCAACTCTAAACATTCCTATTATTCATGTAATAGTTGGAAATGGCAGGCTGAATGCCAGGGAGGTCTCAAGAGTGAGGGTCACTCTCTGAAACACAGGGTTTGGTCTCCCAGCTCTGAAGCCTTAGTATTTACCTTGCCTAGGGGTACTCAGGCCCTAAGAAAAAATAGTTCACATTGCCAATCTCACAGGAAAAACATCTTGCCTAAAAGTCTTTACCATAAATTGATCACAAAAGTCCATTTTTTAAGTGCCTTTCAAACCACAGCTCTGTGGCAGACCCTGGGCTACGACATTACCAAGAAGGTGTTTTCCAGCCTCTGGGAGCCTTCACTTAGGGAATACAAGAGAGTTGCTCATGCACATGTGGAAGTGCCAAAGGTCTGACAGCAATTCAGACAGACTCTAAAATGATCATAGAGTTGGAAAGACTCTAAAATGATCATCATCATTTGGAGGAACCTTTGTGTGTGCACAGCCTGAAGGACTAAGACTGCCTCACACTGCATAAGCAAACCTTGATGGAAGATGAGGGAAACTTACACAGTCACGAAAAGTACAGACAGAGTGAAAACAGATCTATTCACAAATCCCAAAGCTCTGAGCCCAAGGGACATCCCTGGTTTGAAGAAGTTCAGTACAAATAAAAGGGAATCCTACTTCAATCCACTGGCCGAGAGGCAGCAGGTGTGAAAGCACACATACAGTAGCTTCAAGAAGGGTTTTCATAAAGGTGGGGATACTAGAGTCATAGTCACTCAAGGGTGCTTGAGTTGCATCACAACCAAGGCCCCATCAATACTTTGCCTTTGAATAGAGCTGGATGTTTCACATCTACCCTTGCCCGGGAGCTCATCAGGTCCCTGGGAAATTCTCAAGGCAGGCATTATTAGGCCCACTCTGTGTAGCTGGAAATGGAAGCTCTGAGAAATTATTTGCTCAGTATTTGTAGCATTGGGACCTTTTTCGTCTCCAAACTGAGGGTGAACTTGGTTTCTCAGCCAAGTGGAGACATCCAGGGACATCCCAGGTCTATAGACATACTAGGGGTTTGTCATTTTCATCCAAGCCACCAGAATCCAAGATGATCCTGAATAGAAACTTTTCTAGACCAAACCAAGCCCAGCCATTCAGAGGACAAAACACCATACCCACAAGCCCTTAGGTCTTCCCTGCTAAAACCAGGCTCCCATGCATAACAGGCTAACGTGAAGATCTCACAGGGGGATATGCTGTTGATTTTTTAAAAAATAAAACAACGTATGAGTTTTATCTCTTTATCTCCTCAGTCCAGAGGGAAAAAAAGGAGCACAATCTGTCCTCCCAGTGGGACATCCACCTGATTAGATGTCATAAAACAGAGTAGTCCTTTAGTTAATAATGGCTGGAATACCTCCGACCCACAGTTACTGGAAAGAAAAAGAAACCTAACTACAGATAAACTCCCTAGGGTTTCAGATCCGTTTTGCAATAAGCTGTGTTATGAAGGAAACCTGGCCCCAAAAGATAGTTTGAATGCAAAATAAAGATAGTTCACATGCTTTGAAGCAGGGACACAGCTCCTGTGGAAGCACCAGAATCATATTTTTGGAGGATCATTATATTTCCTGCTTCAAACTTTATTTGGGTCCCACCGTTCTTTTATACAACTTCTATTTTTGGTCATCAGAGGCGCCATGTCCTGCCAGGCAGGGGCCTCAGCAGGGCAGGTCTGGGCAGAATGGGTAAGGATTGGATGCCTGGGGCAAGAAGAGAACTGGGTAGGCAAGAGGCAGGCAAGGCTTGGGAATGGGTAGGACCCACAGAGCCAGACAGGCTGGAAGTAGTGCCTGGCACAATCTCAGGGAAAAGATTAGGTGAGCACCGCGGGTTTATGGAACAAGACTCTAGGGTCCAGAAGGCTAGTAACTGATCAGAAAGGGACTGGCATATGGACACAGAAGAAGCAGGCAAGGACTCTCTGAGCTCCTTCATACACCCTGTCACAAGAGAGTGGGCAGGGGGTTCCATGCATGAGTTTCAGCCCAGGAGGTGCAGGATGCACCTGATGAAGACACAGGCAGAGGTGTCATGCTTGCTGGAAGTTTCCTACAATCAGAGACCTTTGGAGGAGAAAATAGAAATACATGTGATCTTAAAACATAGACGTATACTAAGGCTCCATCTTTTGTTTGTCCATGGATTCATGGGTCTCCTAAGGGCCAACTGCTATGCTAAAGTGGTGGAAATAGACAGGAGAATCCTGACTGGCTGGTCATTGTCTTTGAGAACCTGCTTTGTGCCCAGCCCTGGAGGAAGCAAGGGGAGAAAAGGCAACTGAAATGAGACACAAAATAAATGCAAGTCATGGGCCTTGTCATCGAACTGGTTGAAGAGACAAAACCAATCCTTGTAAAATACCTTGGCAGAACAACTTGGAGGAGACCATTCTTCTCTTAGCAGTACATTCCCCAACAGAAAGAAATTCACTTTTGTTGGAAAAAATGCTGGCTTTCCTGGACATTAGTATCAGCTGGTGCCTTAAATTGGAAAATTCAGAAGAAAACTGAATTTCTTTGTAACAGAAAGAAGGAGGTATTCAGTGAATGCTTGGCGAAGAGTTCAGAGAGAAAGAGAAGCAGAGAGAGACCCAGAGGTCCATGGCCAAAGAGGGCCTTTGAAGAGAGAAGGTGAATATCTTGTTCTTTATGGATAGTCGGGTGTTGTATTATGCAGCTTTCTCCTCCATCTCCCCATGAAATCATATTCAACTCTACATCATTCACTAATACTTTATGGGTTGAGTCTGTTTTGAGGGCATGTGATAAAGCTCCAAATCCAACTTAAAGAAGGTCATAGGCAAAGGAAGAAGAAATGTGTTTCCTGTCATGTGAGAAAAACTATATACACAAGTTATATTGAGGACATGTTTAGCAAGGCATTAGCAAATTTAGATGTGCAGTACATGTGCTCAGGAAATTCAGAGTTAGGGAAGTAATCTAAGGACTGGGGATAACCAAGGTAGTCTTCCTCAAAGAAGCAAATTTTGAACTAACTGTCCCTTGGGAGATAGATTCAAGATGCTGAAATACAGAAGAACTCGTGTAATTTCACAAAGAAGCAAAAATATATACACTGTTTCCTGACCTCAGCTCAAGATACGGACATGTGTCCTAAGCTATGCCAACATCCACCATACAGGAAAATACAGACATGCACCAAATCACATATCCATTCCACATACCAGATACCGTTTAACATCTTTCAGCCTGTGCAAAAGTGGCCACTGCTCCCACGGGGATGTCGTATAAAAAGTGTTCATTAGTATTTAAACCGTATCACTGCCGAAGTGCAGAAAAGTCAAATTTATAACATGTTAGACATTTTTAGTGGAAAATGCAAATACATAGCAGAGAAGGTTGGGCACATGTCCCTTGAAACCATTACCTCACAAAGTCTAACCCAGGCCTGGGTCTTTCACAGAGAAAGGCTATTCAATCTCAAGCAACATCCAAAATCATATTATCAAAGTCAGGACTGAGGCTTCAAAAGACCTGAATAGTCAACTCAGAAAATAAGAAACACATATAGCCAATGAAGTGTATATATATTTTAAATCTAGATTCACTGAAAGTCAAAGGAATGCAAACAGAAATGATATGACACCATTTTTGCCCTAATTTTCAAAAATTAAAAAGAATAAAATAGTTCCTTATTGGTTCAGATGGGGTATCTCTTACAAAGTGAGTGGGATTGCAGTTTGGTACATAACCTATGCAGGAGACCGTTTCTATCAGAAGCCCTAGCCATGTGCACTTCCTCTAATTTGCAACTCCACTTCTAAAATTATGTCTTGATGGAATACCCAGGTAAATGGACAAACGTGTGTATAAGGATTTTCATCAGACTAGTCTTTAAAACACTGAAAAACTGAAGACTACCAAAATGTGTAGCAAAAGTAGGTTATTAAATAAAGTATAATACTCATTCAATGAAATACTCTCTCACCATTTACAATAATAATGTAAGATTTCATGACACAGAAAAAATGTCATAATACATAGCACGATGTTGTAAATGAGTAAAACAGGTTCAACACAATATATGATAGAATGCACGCTGTAGTAACAAAAATAGTTCATGTGTTTGGTTGTTAAACCAAAATAAAGGCGGCATGACAGCAGTGGATCTTCTGGCTGTTAAATGCTATCTTGAAAAGTGCCTGGCATAAAATAGGGAATCGAGAAATATTTGTTAATTAAATGAATTCATGCTTACTATGCAGCAGGCACTGTTGTAAATGCAAGGGAAAGTCTTTCATTCTCACAGCAGCACTATGCTCTTTCTGCGAACTCTGCAGAGCCATGAGGAAGCTGAGGCACAGAGAGGTTAAGCATTACAACCCAGGCCACCCAGCTAGCAAGCAGCGAAGCCAGAATTCAAACTCAGCAACCTGAATCCAGAGTCTTCATTCACTTTGTTAATAAATACGTGTAGAGAAAATTCTGGAAGGATATACACCATAATATCTTCAGCAGTGATTTGGGGAGCTCTAGTTAGTAAGATTACTCAAGGTTTTGTTTTTCCTTCTTGCTTGCCAGAGATTTCTAATCTCTCTTCAATGCAGACGTAAAAATTGCTTTCTTTAAAATGTATATAGATATTACTTTTAAAAAGCATGCTGTTTTCTTTAGTGGATGCTTTCTCTGGCTAGAAGCAATAGAAAAGGAAAGCCAAGGAAAGGGTTTCTCAAGGAAGAGGGAAAAGATGAGGAACAAGTAGAGGACCATGGTCCCCAATCCCCATACCTGAATACTTTATTGAAAGTTAGATTTTCATATTATAAAACAAGGCAGAGAATTTCCTGAACCTACAAGCCCCTTGATTCCCAATGCTCTGTACTGTGCCCTTCAACCCGAGAGGATTCCAGGATGCTTCCTTGGGGTTGCCACTCACTTGGACAGACACGTGGTGGCCCGAAGTGGAGAGGTAGAGAGTCTCTTGCACAGCCGACTCCATGTGGACACAGTCATTCAAGTGCCATTGCCAACAGGTGTGTTTTGACCTACTCTGTGGTAGGCACTGGGTGGGCATGAAGGATAGAAATTCGTTTTTTATTTGTTTTTGTTTTTAGAGACAGGATCTCACTTTACCACCCAGGCTGGAGTGCCGTGGTATGATCCTGGTTCATTGTAGCCTCGATCTCCTGGCCTCAAGTGATCCTCGTGCCTCAGTCTCCTGAGTCACTGGGATTACAGGCATGGGCCACTGTGCCAAGCTCATGAAGAAAACAAAAGAGGCCGAATGCGGTGGCTCACGCCTGTAATTCCAGTACTTTGGGATGCAGAGGCGGGGAGATCATGAGATCAAGAGATAGAGGCCATCCTGGCCAACATGGTGAAACCCCGTCTCTACTAAAAATACAAAAACTAGCTGGGTGGGGTGGCGTGCGCCTGTAATCCCAGCTACTCTAGAGGCTGAGGCAGGAGAATCGCTTGAACCCAGGAGGTGTAGGTTGCAGTGAGCCGAGATTGTGCCACTGCACTCCGGTTTGGCAACAGAGTGAGACTCCATCAAAAAAGAAAGAAAAGAAAAGAAGGAAGGAAAGAAAACAAAAGATACAGTACCTGCTTGAAGAAACTCGGAGACTGTTGGAAAGACAAACTGAAACACACAGCTAATGTATTAAGAAACTAAAAGAAGAAGTTCTGGCTGCTGCAGGAGCACACAGGAGGGCCTCTAATTCCTGCAACATCTTGTACTTTGCTCAAATACTTGCCTCCATATGGAGATGGCTTTGCAGGAAACTTCTACAGTTTGGTCCATTGAGGATAAGGTCAAGGTAGAAGAGAATACCTAGAAACCTCTCATGCTCAGACAGAGTGAACCAGGTGAATACACAAGAAGAGGAAGAAAAGAATTCTTAAGCAAAAAAAACAAAGCAGGAGGCATCACACTACCGGACTTCAAAGTATACTACAAGGCTACAGTAATCAAAACAGCATGGTACTGGCACCAAAATAGAGATATAGACCAATGGAACAGAACAGAGGCCTCGGAGGCAACACAACATATCTACAACCATCCGATCTTTGACAAACCTGACAAAAACAAGCAATGCAGAAAGGAGTCCCTGTTTAATAGTATTGGGAAAACTGGCTAGCCATGTGCAGAAAGCAGAAACTGGACCCCTTCCTGACACCTTACACTAAAATTAACTCCAGATGAATTAAAGACTTAAACATAAGACCTAACACCATAAAAACCCTAGAAGAAAATCTAGGCAAAACCATTCAGGACATAGGCGTAGGCAAGGACTTCATGACCAAAACACCAAAAGCATTGGCAACAAAAGCCAAAATAGACAAATGGGACCTAATCAAACACCACAGCTTTTGCACGGCAAAAGAGACAGTCATTAGAGTGAATCGACAACCAACAGAATGGGAAAAAATTTTTGCAGTCTACCCATCTGACAAAGGGCTGATATCCAGAATCTACAAAGAACTAAAACAGATTTACAAGAAAAAAACAAACAAGCCCATTCAAAAGTGGGCAAAGGATATGAACAGACACTTTACAAAAGAAGACATACATGAGGCCAACAAAGATATGAAAAAATGCTCATCATCACTGGTCATTAGAGAAGTACAAATCAAAACTACATTGAGATACCATCTCACACCAGTTAGAATGGCGATCATTAAAAAGTCTGGAGACAATAGATGCTGGAGAGGATGTGGAGAAATAGGAACACTTTTACACTGTTGGTGGGAGTGTAAATTAGTTCAGCCATTGTGTAAGACAGTATGGCAATTCCTCAAGGACCTAGAAATAGAAATTCCATTTGATCCAGCAATCCCATTACTGGGTATATATCCAAAGGATTATAAATCATTCTACTATAAGGACACATGCACACGAATGTGCACTGCAGCACAGTTTACAATAGCAAAGACCTGGAACCAACCCAAATGCCCATCAATGATAGACTGGACAGGGAAAATGTGGCACATATACACCATGGAATATTATGCAGTCATCAAAAACAATGAGTTCGTGTCCTTTGTAGGGACATGGATGAACCTGGAAACCATAATTCTCAGCAAACTGACACAAGAACACAAAATCAAACACCGCATGTTCTCACTCATAGGCGGGTGTTGAACAATGAGAATACATGGACACAGGGAAGGGAGCACTACACACTGGGGTCTGTTGAGAGGAAATAAGTGAGGGACAGTGTGGGGTGGGGAGTTGGGGAGAGATAGCACGGGGAGAAATGCCAGATATAGGTGAAGGGGAGGAAGGCAACAAATCACACTGCCACGTGTGTACCTATGCAACAATATTGCATGCTCTTCACATGTACCCCCAAACCTAAAATGCAATAAAAAATAAAAAATTAAAAAAAAAAAAGAAAAGAATTCTTGGGGTGACCAAATGAACATAAATGCAAGACCCACTTAAGGAACAGTTGGTTTTATTCCAGTCAAAACAGATGTGGCTGAATCAAAGATGAGGCTGGGGTGGTGAGCAGAGCTGAGTCATGAAGGATCACTCATGCTGAGAAGTACAAATTTTATCTTGCAAGCTAGGAGGATTCCAAGAAAAGAAGAGATGTGGTCAGATTTGGTTACACGAAATCAGTCTGGGAGCACTATGGAAAGAAGAAGAAAAGGGGTAAGTCAGAGGCAAAGAGACCAGTTACAACAGGAGACTACTGCAAGAAAGCCACCAGGAACTAACCAGGGCCTGGAGGAAGGCAGGAACTTCATGGGTGGAAAGAAAAAGATATCCCAACATTATTTTCCTCTGAGACAGCTTAAAGTGATTCTCAGGCATGTAGAACAGTTAAAACCTGATGTCGAGTGTGGAAAAGGCAAAGATGATCTTAAGTACCTAGCCATCCTGCCTGCTCAGCAGTACCAATCAATCCCCTGAGGTTTCACACCCCACTAGCACCTCGGAGCACACTCCCCCCACAGGCAGTAACGAAGACATCCAGGCAGCCAGGGAAACACTCAGAAGCAGTGGCAGAGGGGGAAAAGTGCATTACAGAGCCCAGCATCTGTGTCTAGCAGCTGCCAAGCAACCTCCATGTGTTTCTGCAGCTGTCGGCGTGAAAGCAACGGAAAATGGAACAGAAGGATGAAAAGAGCGTTCAGCAACAGGCTCTGAGCACTAGGCAGGTAGGCAGGCTCTGGGGCAGTTGAGGCTGATTCACTGGGTGCTCCAGGAAGCTATTGCTTTCCATAGAGAAGACCTGCCACACAGAGCCCTTAAGTAGCCAGGCCATTCCTAAGGCTGTGCAGAGCAGGAGACTTATTACCGCAACTGAGCCAGGCAGCCCAGGAAAGCTGAGACCGGACTGGCCACAGCAGCCTCCTTGGTTTGATTGCAAGGCCCTGGTCCCCATCTCTCTGAAGGTGTAGTAAGATACATCACTTAGTGATCAATCAAATATGTGAATCAAAGTTAAGTATGGTAGGAGAATTGCTTGATAAGTTCATGAACCTTTTCTCACCAAATAATCAAAGAGATGACCCAAGGTCTCATCATTCAACCAAAATAGGGAATTACTGGTGTTGCCATTCACCCTGGGAGGCTGGGGAAATGGACCTTGCTGATTATCTACTCACTCGTTCATTAATTCAGAGGTTTATTAAGTACCTAGCAAGTACATAAGAATATGCTAGGCTTTGCGGCAGCTGAGACAGAAAAAGAAGGTAATAATGCCTAGAATGTTTGCCATGCCGTACAACTTACAAAGACTTTTCACATCTATTATTTTTTCTCAACCAAAGCGAATATTCAGTCCATTTGCATGGGACAGGCATCCCAGGTATGGACAGACATTGGCTATTCTAACTGGCCAGTACCCTTGTGTCCAGGTATTAAACAGCATTTTTAAAGACCACTTCTGCCCACAGCAACGTGGTAGGGCCACATTTACATTCTCAGAGTGTCTGGCCTGTGACTACTTCCTCATGAGTGGTACCACCAGGATTAGAACACTCAAGGAGTTCACACTATAGTTAGAAGAGAAAGATATAAAGAAATCTGAAATAACATCAGGATAACATGAAAATGAAGGCTTGGAAGGGTGGGCCACAGAGCAGACACAGCAATGGGTAAAATAAAAAATAAGGAAAAGATTGCCAGGTACTCAAGGCAAACTTGGTGAAAGATAGCATTTGGTGCTGGGAGTTTGACAGTTGACACAGCCTTGAAGGAAATTAAAGATTTGGACCAGGCTTCTGTCATGGCTGTTATGAGACAAGGCTCTAGAGATAGAATTTCTGGTTCAAAATACAACTTTCCATGTATTAAATGTAGATGATGCTAATCACAGTATCTACTCAAGGGTTTCTGAAGATTAAGAGACAATCTAGGTAAAGCACCTTACACAGAATGTGCTCAACAAATAGTTGGTGTTATTATTTCATTTCCCTTTGTATATGGCAAATGGTATAGAGCTTCTGCAGAGGCTCTTCAGTGCCACTGGGAACATCTAGGATTTCGAGCTGCAAGCAACAGAAATCACCTCTGGCTGATGATGATCTGTGAATAGCTAAAAAGAGAAGACTTTTATTGAAAGTAATTCACAGAATCACCAAAAAGGCCAAAGAACCAGGCCAGAAAAAGGACAGGAACCAGGGGATGTAGGCTACCAAGACCACATGCCAATCATGCTGAAGAGCCACCAGGCAACAGTGCTGCTGCTGGGACTGGACAGAGCTCCCCAGCAGCACGGACAAACAGCAGGCACTGCTCTCCCACCACCATGGGCGCTGGCTTGTATACCCCACACACTGTCTCTGTTATTTTGGGTTTTCTGTTACATGCAGCCAAACTCACATGTTAACAAACATTACTAAGCAAACTTGAAATCCAGCCACTTTTCTCGTCATCAACATACATTCCTGCCCCCGGAAAGGAAGGAAATTGTCTCTGTGTGGTGGGACTTCTTTGGCAATGTCTGTGTGGACCTTTCTCCCTTCCTCAAACTCTCCTCCATCCACTATCCCAAAGACTCCTGAAGGTCTCAATTCCTGCTGAAACATAAATATCCCTCCGAGTAGTAGCACTTTATGTTGTTGCAAGTTTTTGAACTTGTGAAAGAATTAAGAATGTTCTGTTAAAAAGGCAAAAAAAGAATTTAGAATGAAAATGTGGCATCGTCAAATATACATAAGCCTCACACGTTTGCCTAAAATTGGCCTGAGTGAGGCTAGATCCAGACCGAATACTACCATCATGATCCCCTTTCTATTGTGAATACCAGTGTGAGTTATAATCCACTCGTGATGTTTGGAGTGGCCCTAACCACCTTTCATCCCAGGCAAAACTCCCACTCTCTAGGAAAGAGAGTCACCTGCATTATCAGACAAGCACCATGATGTTCGTGAGCCTCATGAAAGGAGCAGGACAGGGGAAGCTTTCCTTGAGAGAAGGAAAGTAATCCTCCTCTTGCTCCTCACTGTCCCAGATCTCAGACTCTAACAGATAACATTGAGTCTTTCCCTGCCTTGTCCTTGACTGAGCAGACACTTTTATTTATCCAGCAGTTTCATTTTAGTTTCTGATCAATTTTACAGTCTTCAGTTGGCTCAGCCTACCTGTAAGTGAAGGAATCTGTACATGCTTTCCATCTCCATTGCTTTAGGGAAATGTTTTAAGTGGTATTTGGTGACTGAAAGCAAAATACAATCACCCCATGATATGGTTAGGCTTTGTGTCCCCACCCAAATTTCATCTTGAATTGCAATCCCCATATTCCCCACATGTCAAGGGAGAGACCAGGTGGAGATAACTGAATCATGGGGCAGTTTCTCCCAGGCTGCTCTCATGATAGTGAGTTCTCACAAGATCTGATTGTTTTATAAGGGGTTCTTCTCCCTTTTCTTGGTATTTCTCCTCCTACCACCCTGTGAAGATGGTGCCTTGCTTTTGCTTTGCCTTCAGCCATGACTGTAAGTTTCCTGAGGCCTCCCCAGCCATGCTGAACTGTGAGTCAATTAAACTTCTTTCCTTTATAAATTACCCAGTCTCAGTCTTGGGCAGTTCTAATAGCAGCATGAAAATAAACTGATACACCCCATAACTAAGAAACTGATGAAGACCCCTCTAACAGTTTTCATATTGCTGTTAAGCCATACAGTCTCACTCTATGTTTTAGAGAGGAATGGCCAACATCATAATTACTGGCCAGGTGCAGTGGCTCACGCCTGTAATCACAGCATTTTGGGAGACTGAGGCAGGCAGATCACAAGGTCAGGAGTTCAAGACAAGTCTGACCGACATGGTGAAACCCTGTCTCTACTAAAAATACAAAAATTAGCCAGGTGTGGTGGGATGTGCCTGTAATCCCAGCTACTTGGGAGGCTGAGACAGGAAAATTGCTTGATCCCAGGAGGCGAAGGTTTCAGTGAGCCGAGATCACACCATTGCACTTCAGTCTGGGTGGTAGAGTGAGACTCCATCTCAAAAACAAAATAAATAAACGAAAAAACACATCATAATTCCCAATAGCATAACTCTCCATACCGTACCACCATGATGCCACCATCTTCTTTAAATCTCTCACTTAGTAGAAGATGGGTGTGACTGAATTGTCAATACTGTTGGGGTCTCTGGAGAGGCCCAATAAGAGGCATCCCTCTTTAACTCCAGTTGATAGATAAAGTAGAGGAGTGGCAGACTGAAGCCAAAATAAAATCTTTATTACACTAAAGATCAAGCGAGAGGATACTGTTTAATATTTGCTCAAAGGAGGTGCAAGTCACATAAAAGCAAACTGCCTATCCACAGGTTTGTTTAAATACCAGGGTTTTTTTTAAATTAAAGAGCAAATGGGAATAGAAAAGAAACAAGATGGTTCTTTTGTTGTTTAACAGTTTTTGGGTTTTGTCTTGTGTAATTTTTTTTCTCTCCTCAAACCCTTCCCTACCCAATGTACTAGGCCTGCAAGATCACAAGATAAGTGCTAATTCATATCCGTGATGTGTAGGTATATGGAGAAAGATTTTCAAATGTACTTTTTCGTTCTCTCTTTTCATTTAGATACCTCCTGTCAAGGTGCCCAGAATAATGCTTCTAGAGCAGATGGAGAAGGCATATGAAGCCATGCTGGGAAACTATGCCTCCAGGAATGGTGTTCATGTCAGCTGTGTTCTCCAACAGCTAGAACCAGAACAGCCTACCACCCCATCCTCTGGCCCCTGCACATGTGACCACCAGGACCTTTAACACTTGGCTCTTCCTAATATGTGTTAGAACTATTACATACTTGTTAATTTGGTGCCCACTTCTGGAGACCCCATATTTTTCACCTTAAGGCCAGCATGAGCTAAGAGCTCAAGGAAGCTTGGTGGTAACCCAGCAACAGGAATGAAGGTACATTCTCTACTTTGGCATGATGCTTGGAAAGAATCCTGAGAATAGTTACGAGGACAGTAGCCACAGCTGCAGCCAAGATGAACAGGGTCACCCTAGAGGAGCAAAACACGATAAATAGCCCAGAGAGACAGCTACTCAAGAAGAGCACTTGGCAGGAATCTGTAGGACATAAGAATGTGGTGGGAAACACTGAGACTCCAAGGATGCTCTTGTGGTGTCAGAGATTATGAATAGTGTGATTGGCATTCCTCAATTATACCTCCAGACTAACGGGATCTGGAGGGAAACGGCCAACATTATAATTCCCAACAGCGTAACTCTCCATACCATACCACCACGATGCCACCATCTTCTTTAAACCTCTCGCTTAGTGGAAGATGGATATGACTAAATTGTCACTCCTGTTGGGGTCTCTGGAGAAGGCCAATAAGTGACATTTCTCTTTGCCTGCAATTGATAAATAAAGCAAAGGAGTGGCAGACAGAAGCCAAAATAAAATCTTGATTACACTAAAGCCCAAGCGGAAGGATACTGTTTAGTACAAGAGCTGCAGAATTAGGAGAATTGTTCTTTTAGGCACTGGCCATGTTGAACTGGAAGAGGGGGTCTGCTCACTGCAGATAGCAAGAGAACTGCTTCTTGCAGGCGGCTGTTTCCCCAGGAGGAAGAGAGAGGGTTGGGTCAAACATGTCCCATTTATTTTTCCTAACTGCATCAATCAGGTAAGTCACTCTACCTCCTCTGGAGGAAGTGAGTAAAGAGATGAAGAAGGTCCAGAATGCCACACCTTCTACATGGAAAGAAACATCAGGAATGGAGAACAAGCGCCTTTGTATCATTGCAAAGGTGAGGAAACCAACACAGAGAGAAGTTAAGAGATTTCCCTCATGGTACCCAATTAGTAAAAGGTGATGCCAAGCCCGATGACACTGTGTCATCTACATATGTGGATGCTCGGGGCAGGATGGCTCCATCATACCTGCAGTCCTCAGCCATTTCCCAACCTTCCCCATTTGCCATATCCTCACTTCACTTGGCTTCTCAATTTTCACTAGTCTGCAATACTCTCCCTCTCTAAGTTGATGTATAAAGCTAACTTCATGACACAAAACCATCACTGAAGACCCATGTCAATGAAGTCAACTCCAAATTCTTCACAGCTCAACTTATTTGGAAAGTATGTTTGGGGGAACTTGGCAGGTGGTTTGAAACACAATTTATCCTTCCACTAGATGTCTAGGTTTTATTCTTGAGTAAAGTCACCAAAGACCAATCTATGTATGCCCCTTTTGTCTTGACCTCCTCATATATAGTTGATGCTAAAGATGAAATTACAGAATAAAATTATCTAATGTATTATTGAAGGGATATTGTTGAGAATATTGTCCATGTTGTTATTCAGTCCACCGAAGTCAGCATATATGTGTACACGTACACACGTATACACATGGATGCACACACGTGCCTCTTTTAGCCTTAAGAATTTTGTCTGTTTTTCTGATTAGGATACTTTTTGCTTACGGTCAGTATATTTAATTTTCTTGTAAACATGTCAATAAATTATGTTTCCCTTTTTGATTTGTGCATCAGAAAACTCAAAACCAAATTTGTGGTTCAATGTCTGTTAAACAGTAAAAAATTCTAAAGCCTGGGCATCTACAAATTCTCCCTCTTTGCAGTTCTCTCTCTTACAACACCCTTACTCTATAAAAAAACATTGTCTTCACCCTCTGCCCTATTTTTATTATGAAGACTACAATATTTGTTTTCTATTTTTGAAAACAAAAAGAAACAAATAAAATGCATCCTCTATTTTCTTTCATTGTCTTCAAAAAACTAATTTTAAAATTTTAGAAAAGCATTCAATAAATACCTATTACCTGGGCTTTGTATTTTAGAGTTAATACATAAAATTTAATTTTATATAAATTTTCAAATATTTAACAAGTTTTCTCTTCCATCTCAAATCAAATGTGTTACAACTAGAATAGATTTTCTTTTTAAGTTGTTGACTCATAAATTATTACATTCTCTTTTTCAACACAGTAATTATTGAAACTTATTTTCTTTTATCACTAAGCTAATTCCATGTTAAGCATTCACAGAATGCAGCATTTGACCCAGGTTAATTCTGTTTTATTTCTATAAATATATTCTAGATATAAAATCAAAATCATTAAACGCTTTACTTTGCCACCTTATATGCTACCTAAAAAATATTGGCAGTTAGTAAATTTTGACAAAAGATTCTCACTAAACACATCTTCCAGAGGCTCTGTCTATTGGCATCTGTGGCTACATTTAATCTCCTTCGTATCCCCTTGCTGCTTGAGAATGGAATGAATTTTTTTTGGTTTTTGTTTTGGTTAGTGTTTTCCCCCAGAAATATCAACTGTTGCTGTCATTCTTACCAAAGGGGATTATCTCATTGTTGGTTCACATAAGCCAAGCTTATTTCTTGCAAAATATTTTTTAATAATCCCAAAGTCCAACCACTAGACCAGTTGTCACCAGTTTGGCCTTTAAGATTAAAAGTAAAAAAGGGACAGAAAATGAGGCCATTAATTTTATTTCCTGTGTGTACCTATTTATTCTTATGTAAAGAGTGAAGAAAATTTGTTGAAGCCTTTTTAAATTTTTGGATTTTTTTCAATGTCAAATCACGTAACTTTTTTTCTAAAAAATAAAATTAGACACTTAGCTCTTCTATTCATACAGATTAAGTCAAACACTTGACATTTATTAATTCATTTCTTCATTCATTCCTTCAGTAAATATTTACTTGGTACTCACTCTGTGCCAGACATCGCCCTCTGAGGAATTAGGAGCAAAGCCATACAACGGAGGAGGCCAGAGAAACAGAAGCCAAAAGACCTGGCCCTTGGGGAGCCAACAGTCTGCTTTAGAAAACACAGAACACCAGGGTCTAGCATACAGCAGGTACTACATAGATGCAAGTTGTATTTAACTGTACCTACCAAAATAACTTCAGGATTCTAATTCGACAACATAGCCACCCCTGTCCACATGAGTCCATATCAATCTAACAGCTGTGTGTGTTTCTCAGAAAGCAAGCCATGAGACCCTGATAATTTAAATATATCTATTTTATCTCAATAAATGTTCAGCAAGTAGTCACCTCCGGTTTTTCTCCCTGAGAGTGTGAAGTACTTTAAGCATGCAGGCTCTGGAGTTACAGTGTATGGATTTTTTTAAAAATTAAGTTATAACTTACATGTAATAAAATACATAGACCATAAGATCTTGAATGTTCACTTCAATGCATTTTAGCAATTGTATATGCCCACATAACCACCACTTAACCAAGATATAGACCATTTTTATCACCCCAGAAGTATTCCTCATGACCCTTGCCAGGCAACTGCTTTCTGATTTTTATTACTATAGATTATTTTTGCATGTTCTAGAAATTCATGTAAATGGAATCCTACATCACATATTCTTCTTTTATGTCTGTCTTTCACTCAAGCGGTGTTTTTCAGATGTTGCTGCATTTGTCAGTGGTTTCTTCATTTCTGTTACTGAAGAGTGCTGCATTATATGGATAGACCATTGTTTTGTTGATCTACTTTCTTGTTAGTGGAAATTTGGGTTGTTTTCAGTTTGGGGCTACTATGACTAAGAAAGTTATCATCATTTGTGCACAAGTCATATTGTGTACAGAGGTTTTCATTTTTCTTGGGTAAAGACCTAGAATTTGCTATTGCTGGATCATAGAGTAGATATATGTTCAAATTTTTTAACTACTGAATGGTTTTCGAAAATGGTTGGTGCCATTTTACACTCCCTCCCAACAATATACCAAAGTTCTTATTGCTCCACATGCTCACATTTTGTATTGAAAGTCCTTTTTATTTTACTCATTGTGGTGTGTGAAATGGTAGCTGACTTCAGGGAAATTTGCATTTCCCTGATGACTAACAACTTTTCATCTGCTTCTTGCTATTTGTACATATTCTTTCATGAAGTGCCTTTTCAAGATTTTTGCATATATTTTGTCTTTTTGTCATGATTTACAAATCATGAGTTCTTTATATATTATGGTTACGAGCCCTTTGTCACATATATGTATTGCATTTTTTTTCTCAGTCTGTGATTTGACTATTTATTTTCTTAATGATAGAACAATACTTACTGGTCCTTTCTCCCAGTTAAATTTCTCTGGAGAAGGATGTAGAGGTGCTATCCTTTTAATATCAATAATCATCAACCTTCTCTTTTCATCATACAAAGAAAGGCATTTCTCAAATTCCACCTCTATCCACTCTCTACTCCTTTGGTTATGCTCTTTGCTGAATTTGATGTGCCCTTAAAGTCTTCTAAATTGCCCTCATCTGAATTACATCCCGCATTCTCTAAACACACACAGCACACCTGTCTTCAAGGAGACTTCTTTTTGAACTTGGGTACAATCACATATCTGACCACACATACTTAGTGTGCTAAGCTGGACATTCCCCTCAAACTGTGAGCCTCCAAATGGAAATCTTGGTTCCCCCACTGCAAAGATATTCTCTCTTTAGGCTTCTCATCATGATAAGTGGCACCATCATATACCAGCATGATAAGCGGCACCGCCGTATGCCAGAACCAGGTGCTACATAGATTACTTAATCCAGAAACTTGAGTATTATTTAACTTCCATGTTCAATCCCTCAGACAGGGCCATTGATCACTCTCCCTCCCTGCAACCAAGGATCTGGAATGCATCCACTTGTCTCCATCCCACTGCCATACCTTCCTCCAATGACCATCATTTCTCATCTAGATTCCCATTCTGGCTTTGCCATCTTTCTCCTCGCTACATTCCAGCTACGTAGTCCTTCATATAGTTTCTGGAATGTGTCAGGATTTCTCTTCTCAGATCTTTGCATTTGAAATTCCCTTTGCTTATAATGCTCTTACCTAGCTCTTCACATATCTGGATTGAGGGCATCTCTCAAGAGAGGACTTCAACGTCGCTAATCTGAAACAGCATCACCTCACCCCATCCCACCTACCCTAAGACTTTCTAGCATACCAATTTTTTTATCACCTTCTTAGGATTTATTCCAAATTGTGATCTTATTTTCCTTGTTGCTCTCTCCCAGTAAGTTATAAGTTCTGAGAGGGTGGACTCCACGTCTTTCTTGTTCACCAGCATACCTCCAGGATCCAGCAAAGTACCTTGCACATAGTAGGTACTTACTGAGCATGTGTAGAAGGAAAGAACATTACCCTTAACAATTTAAATCTAGGGTCATGTCTTTTTCATTTTCTATTCATCTCAATACATTTCTTTTTAAATAGTAGTATAAATATCTTCTTAGGTGAATTGCACTGACTTCCCTCAATGCTTTGCAATTTGCAAGCTGCCTTACCTTTCTCAAATCAGTTTTTCTGACCTCACTTCATATATCCTCCAATCTTTTCCTCCCATAGCTTATCTATATCCTAGGCCCAATGCCAAATGTGTTGTTTGTCTTACAGATTTATACACTGCATATATAGAGCCACATCTATAAGATACCAAATAATAGGGCAAATAATTATAGGTACATTCGAGTATTTTAGGGAAGAAAAGCCAGCAGCTTAACAGAGCTGGCTAATCAGCTCCATCAGACAATAGATCAGGTAGATGTGTCCAGACCACACAAACCCTTGCTGCTTCCTGTACCTTCTTCTGCCTGGCATCACTCTCCCCTCTTTGAGGGTGTTTCAGTCGGATCCTCTCAGCCAAGTGGCAGATGGAGAAATTGTTTGCAATAGAGATGAGAATATTTTATCAGACTTCCTACAAATGGGGTCCGCTGAATTTTAATCTGCCAGCAAAGCACTGACAAAAATAAAGGAGGAAAAGTCTCAACAGGACATCCTGTAAGGTCTCCTCAGGAATTAGTGTGTTTTTGGTCAACAGACAGTCGATAGATGATAAACTTCCAAGGGCAACTCAGAGAGTCCTGAAACAGATACTTCGGCCATCCTGTGAAGGCCGCATGGCAGAAGGGAACCTGGGTCAGGAGCCAGGAAGTCTGTATTCCAGACCTAGTTCTGGCCCTGACATCTTAGGTCACCGCCTGTTGGTGATGTCACTTTCCAGCCTCTCGGTTACTCCATCTGTACAATGGAGAGAATATATCCTATTCTGAGCAACTGAATGTGGAGATGCTTCAGAAATTAATATGTCATCCAAGAGAGATGAAACAAAAATTGTAAAATGGATATCTTTTGTTCTTTTCTCACTCAGACAACTATCCAACAAGTTCTAGATTATAATAATGGACACTGATATTTATTGAGCAGTTACTATATGCCAGGTATGTGCACAGCAAATATATGTACACGAAGTATACTTTGTTGCACTTTGCATGAATTATCCCCTTTAACTGTTATTAAACCTTCGGCAGAGAGATAATAGAAAGAGTACTAAGAAATATGAAAATCAGCATGTCTTATTAACAGATAGGCAAAAATTTTCCTATTTAAGTATTGCCTCAGGCCTGACCAGCAGATGCCTCTGGAAATCAAGGGTCATGGTAGGAAGGGTCATATGCCTCAGGAAGTCTTCACAGGCAGACTGAAATAGGGAGCCATGCAGCCACACTCAGAAGCACATTGCTGCCACCTCTGAAGCACTCCTCCCTCACGTCCTCCATCCCAAATACTATAGCTATATGTATGTGTACACACACACATACATACACAAATACTAAGTCCAAATTTCTTGAGTTCTGACTATGTGCCAGAGATTGTGCCAAGTGTTTTACACATATTATCTCAATCACTAATCACATCAACCCATGGGATAGATACTATTTTTAGCCCCCAGATAATGACTTGGAGACAGAGAGAATAACTTTCCCAGGATCAGAAGTGATAGAATTAGAATTTGAGCCCAATCTCACATATACACCATGGAATACAACGCATCCATAAAAAAGAATGAGTTCATGGCCTTTGCAGGGACATGGATGAAGCTAGAAGCCATCATTCTCAGCAAACTAACACAGGAACAGAAAACCAAACACCACATGTTCTCACTCATAAATAGGAGTTGAACAGTGAGAACAATGAACACAGGGAAAAGAACATCACATTGGGGTCTGGTGGGGGTGGGGGTCTAGGGGAGGGAGATCATTAGCACAAATACCTAAGTATGCAGGGCTTAAAACCTGCATGATGGGTTAATAGATGCAGCAAACCACCATGGCACATGTATACCTATGTAACAAACCTGCATGTTCTGCATATGTATTCCAGAACTTAAAGTAAAATTAAAAATAAAAAAGATATGATCTAAAAAGAAATAATTGGAGTCAAATCTTTTTGAAATCCAGAACCTGCTTGCTTCTGAGTGCATTTTCTTCCCATTTTAATATTTCTGAATTTTTATGACTGGTGTGCACATTTAATATAAGTAGAGGTTTGGCTTTTTTTTTTAACCCTCAAAAAACAAATGGCTGTTAGTAAAGCGATGGTACCTAAGAATCGAGAAGATAGACCTGGGAATATATGCGCAACAGGCTAGAAGGAGCACAGGACTGGGAGGCAGAAAATCTGGTTCTCATTTAGGCTCTGCCAGTAGCAGCCATATGACCTGAGACAAGCCTCTGGGCCTCCCCGAGCCTCCATCTCCTGACTTAGAAAAAAAATGCAGAAATTGAGCTAAATGACATGAGAGTTTTATGCCTCTTCTAAATCTCTATATGGAATCAAATGCAAGTGAGCTCATATACATTCATTCTCCTACCAGGAGCTTGGTTTGTGCCTCAGTAGCTCAGGGGTTTAACCCTCAGTCACCGCAGTCGAGGCTAAATGAGGTTCGTGCAAGTTCTCCACCCCAACTGTGCTGAACACTCCTCTCCATCCCAGGCCCTTTCTGGAGCTCTCTGAAAACACAGGCCAGATCCAAGGCGTCTGTTCCAGCATCACTTCTGTTTACCCCACCATCAGGATGGTGTCATTTAGCCAGAGCCATCATTTGTAGTCACACCAAATGGCCCATGGAAGAAAAGTTGGTTACACTCAAAGAACAGATGACAAGTGACAGGCTCCGCTCCTGATTTTCCACAATAACAGAAGAGAACAGCAACTGCCGTGGTGGTCCAACACCCGGACAAACTACTCCCTTCCAAGCAGACGCAGCCTGCCCATATCTGCTCCTCTACAACGATTAAAGAGCAGCCCCTTGTCCCTAGTGAAGTCCTGCATCTCTGTCTTTCCTTATATATCAACTGGGGAGCCATATACAGGGAGACCCACTAACCTGACTTCCGCTGCCAGATGATTTTTATTTTGCAAACAAAAATAAATCCCTTCAACTGTTAAGAGATTTTTACTGTTCTCATTCTCCAAAAACAACAAGAATGTGAGGTAATGCATATATTAATTGGCTTGGTTTAGCCACTCCACAGTGTATGCATATATCAGAACCTTATACTGTATGCCTTAAATATATACAATTTTTGTCAGTTAAAATTTTGAAATATTTTAAAAATTAAATATATTACTTCACTTCTCCGTGTACCGAACGCTGCCATGATGAGCAGACCTGACACAGAGCAGTGGTGAGAAAGGGCTGGTGACGAAGAATGCAAGGGATAAAAGGACTACGGAAGGCCTCAGCCAAGAGGAGCAGCGGGAGACAGTTAAACACAACTTGTCAATCCCCAGGCACGTCTGTATCCATGCCCCTTTATACTGATGAAGGAAAGGCAAAAGGAGACATCCCCAGAAAACAACTGGACATTTGTCTGCTGTCTATGGGATCCACAGAAGTTCCAGGAGTTCTAGCAATCAATCAAAACAGAATTATAAAAATGTTTCCAGCCTGCATTGGGACAGCTCTTCAATTCCAAGTTAAAAGTTCTGCTAGAAAGGCCAGGTTCAGTATGTGCTCATTTAACAACCTTTTATTTAGCATTTATTAAGTTGAAGCATGTAAAATGGCTGGTATTTGCAGGTTTGTGACCTACAAAAGTGGAAAAGCCACAGAGTTCAACCTGATACTTAGTGCAAGCCACTGTGCTGAGTATTGAAGATACTGAAGTAAGAAACAGTCTGTCTTATTCAAGGGCTACCAAGAGAGAGTCCCATAAAGAATTAGTTGCAAACTGGTTGTTCTGGTGCTATGAAAAAGATGTACAGACAAAAGGAGGGGGTAGAAATTCCATGTTTCAAAGTAGAATTTGGCTTCTTTCATTAGGAGGAGCCCGGATCTGATGGAAAACACACCAAGCCCCTCTTCTTGCCATCTCAGCATCTGCAGAACGACCAGTGAGCCCAGAATCTCAAAGCAAGCGTAAGAGCAGGGTGAGTTCCGAACCTGCCAACCTTGACTGAATCGCTTTAGCATTTGTTATTTTTATGGGTTCCTGAATGCTTCCCTTGAATATTAATTTTCTTCAATTCTTTAAGTATATATTAGTTATTACATATTTTTGATTAATATTTGATGGCTGCTTAGGCTGCCAAGAGCTCCCATAAATTTCCCAAGTGGATATCTGACACTAGGTAAGTGTGAGAGACCCCTTGTGCAGAGCAAAGACATCAATCATTTTAAGCCTCTGACTCCACACCTTAATACCCAAAGATATATTGCTAAGAAGCCCATAACAAGTCATTAAAAATGAATGTCTTGTGGCGGCTTGCCTGCAGAATTCAGTGAGAGAGGGAAGGGAACCTGAAATATTGAAGAAGCCAGATAGCTCCCTGATACTTGTTTGGACGTTTTTAAAAAGATTCCCCCATTTCTCACTCCAGAGCCAGCTACATCATTTGCGGGGCCCCAGTGCAAAGTGAAGATGCAGGATTCCTTGGTCAAAAATTATTAAGTATTTGGAGACAGCAACAGCAGAGCATTAAACCAAGCATGGAGCCCTCCTAAGCATGGGACCCTGTGTAACTACATGGGTTGCATGCCAATGAAGCCAAGACCCTACCTCTCTCTGCCCTCTCAGGGACTCCCCTCTCCCTCTCATCTCCCTCTGACTGAATCTTAGTCCCTATATATAAATGCTTTTAATACAAACAGCAGCAACAGTACTATAATATTTAATGAGATACTATGAAGGGCACTCTAGTTTCATTAACTTGTGGAATTAAGAGAGGGTTCATTAAACGAATCCTATAAGTACTATTGTTACCCCCATTCTACAGATAATTTCATGTGTTGATTTGACTTGGCCCTAAGGAGCCCAAACAAGTCTCACAGCATCTGAGCAAGAATCAGGACTCAAAGTCAAACCCAGAACTTTTCACTGCATCACACATCCCATGAAATGACCCAGGGCCATAAATGGAAATGGAGCCTGGAGCCAGTCTGGTATGCACACTTCAAATGTGTCCTGAAGCCACCAGCTGGCTTCATCAAATACATTAGTATTTGTTCATTGTTTACTGATATTCTGATCAAGTTGAGAAATTTAAAGTGAATAAATCCACCTCCATAAAGGGAGTTGATAATGGCTGTGATTCCAGTTTCCCTCTTCTCCTAGATTCCCAGGTCCCATTAAGATTCATAGGGCTGTACAGGGAATTTTCTTCTTGTTTCCCTGTCTCTGGGCCCCTCCACCTTCTAATCAGCCCCAAGGAACACCATCAATCTTGTTTATTGGGATCTTCAGCATAGAAAATATCTGCACTGAAAATGTAACCCAGAGTTTCACCAATTTTACAATTAATAAACTATACTGTAACTTCAATCCATCTTGCTGTGGTCTAAGAGTCTATTTCCCAGGACCCTGGTCTAGTCACAGCCTTAGAACCATGGAAATATAGCCCAATGTAACAACAGTGACTGAGAATTTCTTCTCTGCCATGACAAATCCTCCTACACTTTCTACACAGCTTCACCCCCTTCCCAAAACTATGCATTCTTTCAGCTCCTCTGACTTTCTCATTTACTTCCCTATATTTAGTTCTGTGTTAATTATTTGATCACTGGTTTTAAAACGGGGGCGATTTTACTCCCTCCCTCCCCAGGGACATTTGGCAATGTCCAAGGATAGTTTGGGTGGTCCCAGCTGCAGGGGTGCCACTGGCATCTAGTAGAGAGTGATCAGATATGCTGCTAAACCTCCTGCAATGCCCAGGACAGACCCCCAGTGACAAAGAGCGAGCCAGCCTGAATGCTAAGTGTCAGTCACGCCACAGTTGAGAAACTCTGATTTAGACCCAGGGTGGCAAGTTTCTGCCACAAGTGCTCTTCCTCCCTAGTCTCCCTGTGTCCTTTGCTGTCACATCTAGTTGATCAGGGCATTCATGCCCTCTGAACCCAGTTCTGAAGTCAGAATCCTCTGAACACAGAGCTCCAGGCAACCTCTAATGAGTGATGGGTGCTGAAATGCACAATGAACTCGATTGGCCATCCTTGCACTGGACACTTCTGGTGTCGGCCTTGTTTACCTATTCACGCAGTAAACCTTTTGAAGCAAAGAGCATGTCTTCTATACTCTTTGCAGTCTTCAAAAGCGCCAAGACAAAGAAAGGAAGTGATGGAGAAAGGGAGAGAGTAGAAGAGAAAGAAAAAGAAAAAATCAAGAAAAAGAGAAAATCAGGAAAAAAATCAAGAAAAAGAGAAAATCAGGGGGAAAAGGAAATAAAATCAGAGAAGTAAAAAAGAGCAAAAATAGAAGAAACAAAGTTCAAAACAAGGCACTACTGAGATTAACTGAAGCAGCCCCGCTCTTTCAAGAGCTTATTTTGTGTATTCTTGAGGAGGCTCTACAAAGTGAAAGGAGCCAACACCACGAATTTCCCATAGTCAAGAAACTGACTCTCTACCATGAAAACCTAGTCACTTTATTCTTTTAGACAATGCAACTGACTCAGGCTCACTGTAAGAATTCCCCGGTTTCCCCTAGTCCCTCCCCAACCCCAAGTACCAAGCTTTCCTGCCAAGTGGTGAGAACTAGCTGTCATCAGGTTGTCATCTTTCCAAAGGCCACACAGGGCACCCCAAGGAAGCTGGATTCGAGTTCTCCTCCAATGTTTGTCAGCCCTCGTCTTGGTGGGGATTGTAGATTAAGTCAAGGGCATCCACCCTAGTTAACACCGTGATAAATGGCCAACAATGCTGCCATTTAGTGATGGTAAAATCCTAAATAATGTGTCTTGTTGATAGAGTCTTGACAGATAAATTCTGAGTGTTTTTACAGCTTAGATCTTCAGAAGAGATTTGGCAGGCCCTTAGTATTTAAGGGTTTCTGCCATTAAAATGACTCGACCACATGTCTGTTTTGAACTTATCTCTAATAAATGTGGAAATGTAAGCGAAAATTCTCATGTATACAAAGGGCATGCCTCAGAAAATAACAAGCCTTATTATTGAATAATCAAAGTGATCAATTTGTTGGAAAAAATATTCTTTGAAGGCACGTATAATTTTTGGCACTGTTCATCTTGGGATTTTTTTTTTCCCTCACAGCATTGCCAACTAAAAACCCAAGCACAGTTTGTGCTTCAGATGTTTCCATCCATCTCTACCAGCTGAACTCACCCTATCTAAGGTACAAAGCATTTGCTCAGTGCAGCTTCCCATGCTCAGCTCCCACAGAGGCCAGGCTTGCAATACCCTTCCACTGATTTACTTTTTTTAATTTTCTTGAACATATTCCTATTCTCAGAGTCCATCTGTTAAGTCTTTTAATCGGTGGCATATCTGGGATTCCATGCCATGCAAAATTCTACAAAGGACCCTTCTTTGTCCATTATAAATAAGTGACCTCTACCTCCTCCCTGCGAAAGAGAGCTGTTTGGAGGAGCTCCTGATCCTTGGAAGGAGAAGATGCAGACGGCAGAAAGAGACCATCCTCCTTTTTTGGATCTTTGCTTGGTTCCTACAGTACTGCCTTTTCCATAGGGTAGACCAGAATGACACAAGTAATGAAACTTCAATGAACAACTGAGCAACAGTACGTGGATACTTCACGGAAGTTTAAATGAGTTAGCTGAAGTGGGGACTACATGTAAATTCAGTGTTTGTAAAGTCATGGCATTTTCTAAGAAAATTCTAGGAAAGAAGTCAGAGGACCACACTCTTCACCTTTTCCCTGGCTACTTCTAAGCAGCTCGCTTCCTGCCCCATTCATTTCTAAGCAACTAGGTCTATCGAGGCCCGGTGGGGGCAATGGTTCTGTTTTTGCTACTACTGCGAAAGCAAAGGCATCTTCCGTCACCTTTGCCTCCTGTAGAGAAGAGCCTGGTTCTCATGTTTTCCCTCATCTCAATAGCTCAGGGCTTTGCTAATCTTGCTGAACACTTCAGTTTTTAGATGGTATATCAATGAGGCATTCAAACAGAGCAGTTTATACACAAAAATTCTGTCTGCTTTGTAAAAGATTATCCTTTTATAAACACTCTGCAGAAAACATAAAAGCAAATAAGGGGCAGCACATAGAACAGGAAAGATGTTAGCAGGGAGATTAATACTGAATGGGTCGAAATGAATGGCGCTTACTAAAACGAGGTCCAGATACTTTGGCTGCAGTGAAACATAAATAATGGGAATGACACATCGTTTATTCGGGATAATGAGTTGATCCAGAGTAGAGGCCTAGGACAAGAGATTAAAGATTAAATATCCATCTCCTGATGAATATCAGTAGCCAACTTTAACCTTTTCCTTCCAAAAGGACAATTTTACTTGAACATTTCTATGTGCTTATGCTACAGTACAGAAGTAAGATCCTCAGAAAACAACAAACGCCGCTTGAATCACTTCCTTATCCTGGTGGAAAATATTGTCTCACGTTTTAAGATAGGAAGGGGAATTTTATTTCTAGGCTGTAAACCTCTAGATAGTGATTTTTAAAAATAGATTCCTCCCCCCGCCCCATATTCTGCATTTGAGAAATCTGGTTTCGGGACTCTTCCCACATCTCCTCATTCACATCCATTCAACAATAAAGTTTTTCAAAAGAAAAACAAAAGTGAGACTGACACAACCCAACACAGATTTCACATAACCAGTGAGCTCTATAGAATGAGAAAACGAGACAAGCATTCAAAATCTTCTCGTCCAAACTCCTCATCCCATCGGTGAGGAAACTGAGGCCCGTGGCCAGGAAGTGTCCCAGCCAGAGTCCCACAGCTAGTTAGAAACGGAGCTGGGACTAGTACCCGAGGCCCTCTGGCTTCAGGCCCCGACTCTTCCCACTGCACCCTGCTGCCTCTTTGTCCCCTCAAGTTGGGAATAATGACCAAGCAGCTTGCTGGAGGAGCCAGCACCCCACATGCTAAATTAAAGCCCTGAATTCATGAAAAACTGAGACTATTGGAAGCTCTGAATAAAGAAGGGGTGGAAACAGAAAAGGGGGATGGGAGAAGCTGGAGCAGCAGGGAAAAACAGAAGAGGAGGATGCAAAAGGAACAGACAGCAATCACAAATGCCCGCGATGCCAGACCACAGTCCCTGCCACCTGGGTATGATTTTGAAGCAGTCTATTGGTGGCCCGTCCCTCTCAAGGGGCAAGAAGACCCATGGCAAGAAGGAATTTTGTCATTTGCCCATTTCTTGGAACTAAGTAGCTGCCCACTGTCAACAAGCCAAGACCAAGAGAGTAGTCTGTGGCGGGTAGATACCAGCGGAGTGAGCGAACAACACGATTCAAATGTGGCATTACAAAATAAAAGAAAGAAAAAACAAACAGGAAAACCCAGGCCTCCAACCAGGCAGGAGCAGGAGACCATCACAGGTTAATTCCATAGCCGCTCACCTACAGAGAGCAAGGTCAGGAGTTGGCTGGCATCCCATGTGATATCAGCTTGGTGGTTTCAGTCTATGCTCCAGGGAACATTTGTCTCGGTGCCAAACCAACATGCATGCATGGTTGGCAGGCTGTCCACTGGAGGCCAGGGATGAGGAGCTGTGGAAGTGTATCTATTTTCACTTTGCAAGTATTTGCATGCCAACACCTCAGTCAATGCGGCTCTTTGGAGGAAGAGGAGAATTTACACTTGAGAGCGAGGCTGTGTTCAGACATCTTACTCCACATTGGGGTGGTGGAGTGAACAGTTCCATTCCTTCTATCCTCTTGCTTGGGTGAGTATTCTGAAGTTTCTCATTTTGTCAGAGGTGAAAATAATTAGGCCACTTCCTAGATAAGAAAAGTATCACTGGGACCACCTGCCAGACCTTCTTAGCAGGTGAGAATTCTTTCCGTCGTTTTATGTGTATCACAGGTTTCCACTTAGATGGGATAATCAAGAGAAAAAAGACAAGATATTCACAAGACGTGCAAGTGCTCTTTAGGAAAAGGAAGGACATGTTCAGTAGAAAGCATTTAAGAGGGACTCTGAAAAGGAGGCCGGCATTCATTCAAATCTTTTTTTTTTTTTTTTGAGATGGAGTTTCACTCTTGTTACCAGGCTGGAGTGCAATGGCGCAATCTCGGCTCACCGCAACCTCCGCCTCCTGGGTTCAAGCAATTCTCCTGCCTCAGTCTCCTGAGTAGCTGGGACTACAGGCATGCGCCACCATGCCCAGCTAATTTTTGTATTTTTTAGTAGAGACGGGGTTTCACCATGTTGACCAGGATGGTCTCGATCTCTTGACCTCCTGATCCACCCGCCTCGGCCTCCCAAAGTGCTGGGATCATAGGCGTGAGCCACCACACCCGGCCCATCATTCAGATCTTTATTTGAGCAATGAGCATGCTCAGCCATAACTATCCAGAAAGGAACACCATCACCTAGCCTCCCTACATTAAAAGAGTTTCCAAAGGGAGTACCCACTAGTAAGCAGACACATTTTAATATTTTTACCAAGAGATAAGAAATAATTTGGTGCAGGTAATTATGGAAACAAGAAGAGAGTAGCTGTAAGTGGAAAAGGGAAGAAGGTGGTAGAAAGTCTTCCCAAAAGAAGCATCGTGCTTTCATTTAATCATTTCATGATGTCCAGCCCCAGTTGAGGTGATCGTTAGCAGCAAAGAGCAGCACACAATATTGTGCTGTGCTAGGATGATGTCTCATTAGAGTCAGAAGCATGGTGCTATGCAGACCTTGAGCCTGTCGCAAAGAACTTCCTGTTCAACACTCTCAATACTTAGAAACACAACCCACATTTCCCAGGTGCTACCAATATTCCCTTGTGGATGGGGCCTGTTAGTAGATCTGACCATGAAAAGACTGTATTCTACGAAGTGAGGTAATTGTATCTTTACTTCTCCAGAGACAAGTTCGTGATTTGAAAAAGCTAAGACAGCTGCCCTCAAATTAATCCCTGATGGACCAATGGTAACTTGAGCTTGGGAATTTCCTGCAACCTGGCATTTAAAAATGTCTGTCTACTAGCAAATAGCTACCAAGGCCTTATAGAAACTCCCTAAGTTGCCTCTTTTCCCTCCAGTTATCAAATTCTCAGAAAATGGGGTGATCATTTTCATAGCTCCCAAATGATGTGCCTATGTGGTTGTGAGGCCAAATTTGTCACTGATAGCCATTAGGGATCTTGATAGATCTTGATAGGCCAAGCCCCTATTTTCTTCCAAATATATTCACTGAAAAAAAAACAAAAACAAACCTCTATATTTTCATAGATAAGTAGGAAGAGTAAGAAAGAAGACCTCCTCTTTTATGACCAAGACAGGTAGTGAATGCTGGAGGTCCTAGGCCTCAGGTATGTTTTCCTGATTCTGGGCCTGCTTCTAGGTGGTTTTCGTTCAGACTGAAGCTTTTTATTTTTATTTTGTTAACAAATTTACCAGTTTAACTTACTGCATGACTCTACAGACTTTCACTTCCAATTCTAGAGCAGAATTGGAACATGTTTATGTGAGCTAAGTGTGCTCTCTGTTGACTTGATGGTATATTCTTCACAACATGAATGGACGCATGTTTCACATATTCTAGGGCCTCAGTGTCAGCTCGACGGGGAAGAAGAAGCAAGAACTGAAGGAGAAAGGGCCAAGGATCTCCAAAAAAGCAGGTTACAAAACAGTTCAAAGTGGTCCATTAAGTGATCACTTCATGCAGACAGCATTGATATTTAAGGGGTCTTAATGGGGCTGCAAAAATCTCCAGTCCCTGCCTGCCACAACTTCCCTTCCCTCATTATGCTCTAGCCCAGTAGTTCCCAGTCTGAGCTATATATTAGAGTCACTTGGGGAGCTTTAAAAAAATTCCCATGCCTAGGTCTTACCCAGAAATTCTGACTTAACGGATCTGGGGTGGAGTGGAGCCTGAACATTGGGTCTTAAAATGTTCCCCCGGGGATTGCATTGCAAGCCAGTGTATTGGGCTGAATAATTGCTCCCAAAAATATTATATCAGGCCCTAATCTCAGGAAACTGTAAATGTTACCTTTTATGGCAAAAATGGATTTCACAGATGGGATTAAGTTAAGGATACTGAGATGGGGAGACTGTCTTCATGTTTCAGAGGTGCTCTAAATGCAGTCACAAGCATCCTAATAAAAGGGAGGCAGAGAGAGATGTGACACACACAGAGAGAAAGGTGATACGAAGATGGAACACAGAGAGATTTGAGGGTTCTGGCCTTGAAGATTGGACTGACGTGGCCAGAAGCCAGGTAATGCTGGCAGCCACCAGATGCCAGAAAAGGCAAAGACCAGATTCTCTCCTAGAGCCTTGGAAGGAGCACTGCTACCACCTTGATTTCAGCCAAGACATTCTGATGTCAGACTTCGGAACCTCCAGGTCTATGAGAAAATATGTTCTGTTATTTTAAGGCACTAAATTTGTGGTAATCAGTTATGACAGCCAAAGGAAACTAATTCAGCGGGTCGGCAACCACTACTGTAGTCCTACTGGGCTGTACTGAAGTCCTCCAAGTCTTCACACCTGCTTTTTCTCTACCTACAGCACTCTCCCCCCTAGTCTTCACTGGGCTGACTTCAGGAGGCTTTCCCTGACCCAGTCTCAGATCTTGCTTTTCTTTTTGTAGAATTTTGTACTTACCTTTCATAGTACTTATCACAGTTTTTCATGAGCTATTTAGTTGTTTATTTATTTAATGCTTTTCTTTTCCACCAGAATAATAAACTACTCTCTGAGAACTAAACTTACATCATTTTATATTTTCAGCACCTAACATGGTGCCACACACATAGTAAGTGATCAAAAAAAAACTCATGAAAAGAAATAAATAATTAAGGAACTAATAATCTTGTAACACATAGGACTGAACTCCAGATAACAGTCAGGGATGCCAGATCAAAGTCTATCTTCTGCGAGAGGGAATAACAAGGTTCAGGAAGGAAATCTGGGCCCCAAATAAAAACACATCAGGTCTGACTATGCTCCAGACTCTACGAGAGAACTGGAGTGGTGAGGGAGAGTTTGTGCAGGGGTTTTTATATGCACACTTGACTCCTGATTTGAGCAGCCAACCACACTTCCAGACTGTATTTGGTATAGGTCATGAGGATCTTGATCCAGTACCAGATTTGACAAGTATTGGCTCAGGAACTGGACAGGGAAAAGAAAGAGGCGAAATAACCTTAAGACCTGCAGCAGAATATAACTGGAAACACATAAGCACTGACAAATATGTGAACCAGGCAAAACTGATCCATCCCTTTATCTGCATGAAAGAGAGGATACTAACTGAAATCCATCAGTCTCTAGGTATGTTAGTAGGTTCCCATTATCCATCTGTCTCCAAGTTAAGAACAACCCATTTTGTGAAATTTGTGTATGCATCTATTTTTTAAAATCACTTGAGTAAATCCGGAACATTAAGTAAAATCCATCATACTGTTCCTTACTGACTGCCTGCTTCCATTATAGTAAATAGATGCCAAAGACAAAAATGAATGGTGCTAGATGCTGATTTTCAGGGTCAGGAACCACGCTGATTGACTTATCAAAACCCCACAGGCTATTCACTCCCTTCTCTGGCCATTGCTTGGTGAAAACACAAAGGCAAGAGAAAGGCAACTTTGAAAATCTAGGAATTCCAGGATTGCAGATAGTAATTAAACAGAAGGACAGAATTAAAAGCTCCATCTTCAGCCAAAAAGGTAGAATGATCAGGTAAGGGAAGAAGAGGCTTGGTAAGGTAGAAATACTTAGAGGGAGATTTCAGTTAGGTTCTTTGCTTGCAAGGAGCAAACTCATCCACTCATGTGAGGGAAAAAAATAATGCTTTAACCCTGCCTGTTGTTTTGGTTTGGTTTGTTTAAACTCCTCTAATTTGACCTCAAGCACATGTTGACTTTGTATTTGTGAATGTAAGCATTTCAGTTAGAGTTAATGCCAACATCAAAAACTTTTCATCAAGAAATAATTTTCTGGAGCAAATTCTATTGTTTTTCAGCGTTTTCAGTGTTTCAGTTTCATAGTGTTTTCAGTGCTCAGTCTGTGAGCACTGTATGTCTGGTTTTTAGTGGTTGCACTATGATGTGCCTAAATGTGGTTTCCTTTGTACATTTACATTGGTTGTAGTTTGCCAAGCGTCTTGAATCATAATGTCTTTCAGCAGTTTTTAGAAAGTATTCAACAATTAGCTCTTCAAATTTGCTGCTTCCTCATTGTCTCTCTCCTATCCTTTTGGGATTCCAATTACACATATGTTAGAGGCATTTACTACGTCTCATGTATTTATTTTGCTCTGTTCCATTCTTTTGATTTTCTTTTGCTTTCTATGATTCAATTTTGCTATTTTCTTTGGGTCTATCTTTGAGTATACTAATCCTGTCTTCTGCCATATGCAGGCCAAGCTCATGCTAAACCTGTCCAACAAATTCTTAATGTCAGCTATAATATTTTTAGGTTATGTAATATCTGATTGATCCTTTTACCTACACTAGAATTCTTAGTTGGCCTTCTCTATCTTTTCATCTCTTTTGTATGTCTTTTTCTACATTTTATTTCATATATGTATAATTGTTATTTTAAGACCTTTGGGTAACTCCAATATCTGGATCATCTATAGGTTTGCTTCTATTGCTTTTTAAAAAAAATTTAGTCGTGTTTTTCTGCTTCTTCACATGTCTCATAATATTCTGTTTGGTGAACATTACGTGTAAAATAATCTTAGAGACTGCTGTCTTTGTTATTTGCCCCAGAACATTTGTGCTTTCCCTTGAAAAACAGATAGGGAGAGGGACTATCTATCACTCACCTCCATCCCATCAGAAACTGAACTGGCTTAGAGCTAGACTGCAACTTCAGTTAGACTTAGTTCACTTCTGCTTTCAAAAATCTCAAGGACAGTTGTGTGTTTGTTGTAGCTGTTGGTCTCAAGGATTTCCCAAGTGCTTTGAGGCAGTGAGAGAGTGAGACACTCAACTCGGCTTTCCAGCCCAGCTTCCTGGTCTCTTAGCATCCCTTCCCCCAGGCCCCAGTACTCAGCAAATGTCCTCTGGGAAACTTGGCTAAGGCCTTAAAAATCCCCTAGATCCCAGCTTATCAGCATCTTCTGCAGGTTTGTCCTTTCCTGAGAGAGTCCCTCAGCCTAGCCAAGCCTAACCAATCCTCAGTCTGTGAGCACACTTGAAATTGTCCCCAGGGAAGAAAATGGTCAGTGACCTCAGCTCATCTGGGAAGGGAGTATCCCTCTGGAATTTTAACTTATTTATAACATTTGTTTCCTATATCTCCCATGTCTTTAAAAATATAATTTTTGTAATTTATCCAGTTTATCTACTTATTACATCAGAAACCAACAACCTGCCTCAACCTTCTACTCAGAAATACACAAGCCCCCATTATTACAGAATAATTTCACAAATAATTTTCTATATAGAATAGTCAGGCTTTTCCTGGTATTTTTGCATTTCATTCTTATTTTACTAACATGATTTTCATCTAGTTCAATTTTTCACCATGTATATTTACAACCAAGATGTGGTTTATTGATCAGTATCTTTAAGCATATGAAATTACATCATTCATAGCATCTGCTATTGTGAGTTTTCATGTGTGACTACAGAGTTTTCATCTGTGACCAAGTTTAATTTTATACCTTCAAATTTTGCATATCTAAACTTAGTCAAGAAGATTACATTCTTCAGACAAGTTTTAGACTCTAATACATTTTACCAAGCACAGTGTACACTTTCAGATATTGTAATTTTTATTTTGTATTGATTATTTTTACCAGTAACATCTATTCCAAATTTAATAAAAGATGATGGTCTGTACTTGAGTCCTATTTAATCTCTAAGAAAATTGTGTGCAATTCTCCTCTGATATTCTAAAAATTTTGTTGTATCTAGTGGTCTATTCAGTGTGAATTGTGAATTGATCTATTGCATTCTTAACAAACTTCTGCCACAAGTCTGTCTTTAATCTATAGAGTAATAATGTCTAGTGTTGGCAGTGCAAAGAGCAAAGTGATGAAACTGAAGGGGTAAGCTTGTAATGGCAAGATCAATATGCCTTGCATCATGACTGGAACACAAAGACCTCGGTTGCTGAAACAGCTCTAAGGACTTGGAGTTGACTCTATTTCACCTTGCCATGCCCTTTCTTCTCTCTGTGCCTCTGCTCCTGCCTCCTCGCTCAAGAAAAAGCTTCCTTTGATTAGTAATGGTTGTTCTACTCACAGCAGATTTCTCAGAGTCCATTACGGCTGCCCTGGCCCCTCTGTCTTATGGTTCATTCAAGTTTCATTTCTGCCATGAATCCTCTCACCTCATTTGGTATTATGTCTGGGTTCAAATTCCTAACAGAAGGAGTTTAATTAGCCCAACATAGCCAGAAACCTACAAGGACCCTAGTTCAGGGATCTCGTTCAGAAATCTCTCTAATCCATTATTTCTAAACGTGCGATCCACGGATCATCTCCAGATCTGAGGATCACCTTTCCAAATTCCATGGCCCCAGGCATTTCCCTTTCCCCCAACCATAAGGGAAACCAGGCAAGAAGATGCCAGGGCTCCCCACGGCCCTTCCTCATTCTATACCATGGGAAAGCCTCCTGGTGTAGCTCAAAAAGCTCTAGCATCAGACGAGTTTGGGTTCAAATTCCAATCTCTTTGCCTCTAAACTGATTGTGAGTGACTTCCTAAATTCTCTGAGTCTTAGTTTCCTTATCTGTAAAATAAGAAAATTAAACTGATAGAAACAGACACTATACTTGCTCTTCACCAAAAGACTGAGAAGCGATAAAATAAGAAAATTCTCTCTCCCCTCAGAAAGAAATGGCATATAAAAAGAGGCTGGCACAGATAAATATTAGTTCCTTTACTTTTGAGGGCAAGTCTGTGGCATCGCCTTCATTTGCAGAGAGGATAGCAGAATAACAACGTGTGGCCAGCACCAAACAAAACACACGAGATGATCCCAGGAAATAAATGAATAGATTTGCCAGCAAGAGACAATGTTATTTTTTCTCACTGCCAAGACTGACTTTCCCAGAGATACTGCATTTCTTTGGATAACTCCACAACCACTCAATCCAGATATAGTCTCTCAGGCAGGCAACATGTTTACAGTCAAAATGCTCACTTCCACTTCAAGTTTCCAATCCCCTGCTGCTACTTTCTGCAAACTTAATTAATTCGTTGCAGTTAACATTTGTTCAACCTCATGCAGCAATGGGAGACTGAAAGAAACAGGCTCTTGTAAATTAAAAACATTTCAAAATATTGTCTTCTCCCAAGAAAACATTTCTTTCTTTTTTTTTTTTTAAATTAACACTCCATTTGGATAACTTTAAGGTTTCAAAAGAAAACAAACAAGGAAGCTCCAATTAATGCTGATTGTCTTTAACTGTTGCATTGCCATTCATCCAGGCTACCAGTCTTATTATCCTAAGCACTGCCATCTTCATAGACATGCAATAGACCCTCTACCTATCTCCTTTGCAATGCTCAGGTAATTATATCACATATGGTCCTAGTGTGAAAACGCCTGCCACACACTCCATCAGTCAGCAGATTAAGATGTGCCTAAACCCTGAGTGATAATGTTGTCCTGGAAAATTAGAAGTGGAAGTGCCATACTGAAGGCAATGATGTGTAGCAAAGGGATATAGCATATTTTTCTTTTTCTTATTGATTTGGTTGTTTCACTACCAAGACACAATTACATTGGCTAAGACTAATGTAATAAGAGGAACACTAATAGGAAGAGTGGCTAGGAAATGGCCCTGCAAGTGAATGTCACTTTATTCTGACAGCTTAATCCAAGGGATTCAGATTGGGGCATTCTGATCTGTTGGCCTGGTTAACAGGCACCATGGATATGTGTAATCTATCAGGAAAAGTCCCTACAATGACCAATGAGTGTGAAAGAACATCCTAATAGCTGCTCTTCCACTACTTGCCATGAGTTTTGTATAATGTTTCCTTATCAATAGGGCTCAGTAATACATATTCTGTCTCTAGTGCATGATCGGTGAGGCACTCTGTGCAGTTCTACACAGATGTAGAGTGCTGTTGTTATTGTTGTTGTCATAAATAATGTAGTAGAAAGAGCCTCGAGCCTGGAGTTAAGATGACCTGAGTCCTAATCACAGCTTTGCTCCTAAAGCAATCAAGTCACTTCCTTGGGAGCACAGAAGAGAGCATACAGTGACAAAGTGAAAGACTCAAAATTGGGGGTGCAGTTCTACAGGCTCTGTGAGCCTCTGTTAATGGCTATCATTGTGCAGAGTTATCACACAAAACTCTGACAGCTTTTCTCTGGTTTACTCTAAAGTCTTTTCATCTTTTCATATGTGCTGATCATAATTTTAAGATTCAAAAATGTGTCAAAACACCGTTTGAGGACACTTGGTTAAATCAGAGAGATAGACGGGAGCAAAGGAGGAAACCTAAAATTCAGACATTAAACACCAAGTCACTAAATCAGTACCTTTAACTTCTAAGAAATGTGAGGCATAAATGTTTTCAGAGATTCCTGTCAACAGTAGTGCTGAGCCGGATGCAGTGGCTCATGCCTGTATTCCCAGCACTTTGGGAGGCCAAGGTGGGAGGACTGCTTGAGCTGAGGGGTTTGAGAACAGCCTGAGCAACATGGCAAAACCTCATCTCTACCAAAAAAAAAAAAGAAAAAGAAAAATTAGCCAGTCTTGGCGGTTTGTGCCTACAGTCCTAGCTATTCAGGAGGCTGAGGTGGAAGGATCACTTGAGCCTGAGTTTGAGGCTGTAGTTAGCTCTGATTGTACCACTGCACTCCAGCCTGGGTGACCAATTGAGACCCTGTCCCAAAACGACAAACAAACAAAAAACAGTAATGCCAAATATACAAAACTAGTCAAAGCTTCTATGACAATAAGTAAAAAATACTTGGTTTAATTCTGTATAAATAATAGCAGCAGTTATTTATGAAAATGTATCTCCACTGTGTCTATGATAGGCATGGTAATCAGCATAGTATTTAATGTATTAGATTATTTTATTGTAATCTTTATTTTATTTTGCTCAGATGAAGAGAGTGATATAGCATAATCCCTCCATATATATACATATATAAATTATATATATATATATACATATATATATATTATTGTTCTAATAGAGAGATGTAGATACTGGATAGAGATAAAACATAAGCTCTGTCTTTCTGTTTCTGTCTGTCTTTCTAAATATATAAAAATATAGGCACATATGCATATATAACATACAATGTTACACATGTAGCTATCTGAATAAAAGTTTATATGTGTATAGATGCATGTTTGAATAGATGTACATAGAGAGACAGAGGGCATAGACAACTAGTTGCCTACTAGTTACCAATAGCCCTTCTCTTACTAAAATAATGCAGACTTTGTTGAATAGCAATATGTCTAACTGAAAATATTTGGAGCGTTACTTTCAAATAGGGGCGGCTCTATATCTAACTGCTGACCCATGAAAGGTAAGCAGAAATCGTGGGATGGAGCTTTCAGGACAGCACGTTAAAAAGCTGAGCTGATTCAGTCTGCAAGCCCTGTTTACTCCTTGCCTTCCTACTTCTCTCTGTCTGGAGCACAGATGCTGTGCTTGAAGAGGATCGGCCAGATTGTGATTTTGAAGTGACAAATCCTTCCTAAGGAGGGCTAAATGAGAAGGTGGGGAGAGGTTGGGTACCTGCTCTTACCAAGATTTGCCACATCAATCAGCTTGGGATTACCTGCCTCCGTACATTGCACAATATGAGAAAAATAAAACCCTTGATTTTTAAGCCACTGATTAGGAACCTCTGTTCTTGGCAGTCAAATATAATTCCTGACTGATGCAAGAGGAACACTGATCCTTACCCTCAGGGAAGTTACAGTTTTCTGACAAAACAAGGTAGACATTTATGTTTGACCTAATTAAACACCATAGACTTGCATAGGAGTGAATGTTTATACAAATAGTGCAAACTCTAAATGCTACAGACATTCAAAACAGAGAGAGAAGAGTGTGGACTAGTTTTTGAGAAACACTTTCATGGTGTGGGAGGGACCTGAGCTGGTCCTAAAGCTTGGGGAGATATTAATAACTAGAGATCTAGGAAGAGGATTCCAGGCAAGAAAAACAGCAAGAATTTTGTCACAAGTTCAAAAAAGGCATAATTGCCAACTGGGTGACCCAGACAAAGGAGAACAGACTATGGGGTAGCTGAAGGTGAGTTGAATAAGCAATATGAGACTAGGTGACAGCAGCCTTGAAAATCCAGCTATAAAATTTGATTCGTGGGTAGTGAGTAACTGTTCACAGTTAATTCTTCATGTCTTCTTCTGGCTCCTTAGCTACTCTCTAATCCCATGTCTTTAGTTGCTTTTAAGATAGTTCCACAAAATAGCCCAATTGAACACAGATTCAATTTGTCTGAATATAAAACTCACCATTTTCCTTTATTAAGTGACCAGTGGCATTATTAATGATCCAAGCTTCTAGGGTAGAAATTTTGGAGTTATCTTTGACTTTTTCTTCCTTCCCCAACCCCTATATCCAATGCCACCTAGTTCCATCCTTCCTTCCTTTGAAATATCTCTTGAATTCATTTCTCTTTCTCCCATTCTACCATCACCATCTATGGCTATCTTTTCACTCCTTCTCCTATGAGAGTCTAACAAATCTCCCCACTACAGCCTCTCCCTGTTGTAGTCAACACTACCAGACAAATCTTTCTAAATGACTGCTTAAATAACATTACCCTACACCCACACTTCCAAAACCTAAGTTTATCTGCTAAGTTTATAAGACCTTTCATATTATTGTCATCCAACTCATCTACCTTATTTCCTACCACACAGGAACCTGAAACCAATGCTGTAGTCTTCTGGCTTCCCCAAAGGCCTTTCCTCACTCTATACTCATTCTGAGTTCCCATCCACTTAGAATATCCACTATTTCCCTTTTTGCTTGTCTAAATACTATTCATTCTCCAGATTCAGCTAACTAACCCCTTCCTCCAAGATTATTTTGATCAACGCTGATCTCTTCTTTGCCCAACTCCTATCCCATTGACAGTTTAGAGTACACAATGTATTAATTCTAATTATTTGCGTGTTTCAAGCTTCCCAGCCAGGTAGATAATAAACTATTCTAAGGTCTCTGAAAACTGGAACCACTTTGCCATCAACTCTTAAGGTTGAGAAACTCCTATGCAATTCATCCTTGCTGTTCCCTGTGAAAGTCATCCAATCTCTGCCAGATCAAATCCAATGATACATCCTTCAACAGAGCAGATATTGAACAAATATCTATTCATTTAATAATTTATTAGATTTGTCTGATACTATGCTAGGAAAAAAACAAATTCAATTAATATCCACAGATCATTTGATAGAAACATTTAGCTGACTAAGGTTTACAGATGATGACACTATGAATGTATGTTTTAATAGACTAATCTTTTGATCCATACCTATGACTGTTGACTCTGCCATAAGGGTTTTAGACACACTAAGCCTATATAGCTTATGTTAATTATACAAACTAAAGGAAGCTCCATTGTTCTACAAAATTTATTATGATTTAATTACCACTGCTTATAGTTTGATTAATCCTTATTTATGGACAGATTTACTTTGAATTGCTGGACAATTAACTGTACCATTGTTCAAAAGACAGTAATTACTTTTAGCTGAAAATCGAGAGGAATAGAACTAAACCAGGTGTTCCCAGCCAAAATTCCTAATGAATTCTGAAAATCCAGATCATCCCTTTTCATTTATCAGAGCCACCCAATATTATTGTAGTTACCCCTTTTGATTCAAAGGAAACAGTTCCATTATCAGACACAAAGAGAGCACCTATTTAAAGGTAAATTTGAGCAAGAATTATATCCTTAAAGAAATAACTCATAATCTTCTTATAAATAACTGATATCCTCAGTAATTTTGCAAAAACAAGAACACTAAACAATCAATAGATATATATTGTTTTTATATATTTGAACATTTATTATTACCAAATCAACTACACTGCTTTGTTTTAACAGGTCATATGATACATCAAAAAAAAAAAAAATCCTCCAGATAATGTGTTTTTAAATTTTTCCTTTTATCTTGACATCACTAAATGATTGGGAGTATTCACCATCAAGTTCTTTAATGACAATATCCTTTTCTTTTACAAATGGCTTTGAAGTCTTCCACTGCCTGTTACAAGTATTTGGATACTTCCCCACCAAGGGTGGGCAGGAAGCCAACATAAGCCACCAGGTGCCAATATTACACCTGACAAATTAGCCACACGACTGGAAAAGGGTGGGCCCATCCTCCCGTTAGAGGTTCATTTCCTCTCATTTTCCTATGAACAGGAAGTCATTGGAATGGGGAGAAAAGTTTTCCTTAAAGACCCACCTGACCGAAGGTCTGAACTTGTTAACTCCTTGCTAACAAGCAACTTGGAAGCAAGTTCACACTAATTACAAGACTGTATTTACATTGACTTGCTTAACCCTGCTGAGGGTCTGGATTCTGGGATGCTGGGATTCATTTAACACTCGGGGTGTGGAGTGTGCTTGGATGTCATATGGAGTAAGGACAGCTGACAGAGGAGGCAGATGCACAATAGCCCTTCACGAACTGTGGAAACCTAAAGACCGAAGACAAGATCTGACTGAAGCCACAGTTTAGGGACAGAATCCTATGTAATTAACCCAATTCAACAAGGTGACTTGAAGAATTTGATCAGAATTGACTGATATTCCATAAAATGCTACATTGTGTTCATCTAATACTTGATTCAACTAAATCCCCTGAACTAATGACTTGTAACTACATCCTAAAGATCCATTATAAAGCTTGTTGAGTGTAAAATAAAGCACAATAAAGGAATGTTTTCCAGCAGAAAAGTAATCCAAATAATAGAGTTGTACTTATCTTAACAACATCCCAAGAGATAACTACTATATATTTATAATGCATAAACAATTGTTAAAATATGTTTTATATACTAGTTTTTTTAAAGTATTCCAAAATGACATAACATAAAGTACAGTGTTCTGCAACTTGCCTTTTCACCTAACAACATGTTACTGACATCTGTCCTTGACAGTTTATACAGTATATTCATTTATTTTAATTGATATATCTAATCAATTCCCTTAATTTTGTGCCAACCAGATAGGTAGAAAATGGCAACATATTTTCTTTTATTTTCCATGTCTTTCACCTTTGAGGTTGAGCATATTTTTCAAATGTTTGCTAGACATTTGCATTTCTTCTAAGAATTACATATTTTATATGTTTTGCCCATTTTTTAAGTGTTAGTTATATTTTTCTCATTAGCTTGAAGGCATTCTTTGAATAACAGATAGTAACCCTTTTTCTGTCATGTATAATTCAAATATTTTGTCTCAATCTGTCACTTCTTTTTTAACTTTTTTTTTTTATGAAGTCAAATCTGTTAGGTTTTCTTTAATGGCCTCTGGATTTCTCACCTTGTTTACAAAGACCTTCTAACCTAGGATTTTTAAAAAATTTATATTTCCTTCTGATACTGCTATAGATTTGATTTTTATATTTAGAGCTTTATTCCATCTGGATTTTACTTTTGTGTATAGTATGAGTCCAGATGGAGAGCCAGTTGTCCCAATACCATTTACTGAACAGTCTCCATTTAGCCACTCATTTGAAATGTCTCCATATTATCTGTTAAATTCCTCTGTATTCTTAGTTCTGCTTCTGGACTCTAGCCTTTTTAATTAGTTGATTCGTTTGATTTGTTGATTAGTTTGATTATGATAGTTATGACTCTATCATAACACTTGCGTGTTAGATTTCCTAAGATGTATAGTTTGATAGCTACTAGGCAACTCTTCTCTCAAACTTCATTTTTGTTTTTGTTTTTGTTTTTGAGATGGAGTCTTGCTCTGTTGCCCAGGCTGGACTGCACTGGCATGATCTCGGCTCACTGCAACCTTCACCTCCCGGGTTCAAGCAATTTCGGCTAATTTTTGTATTTTTTTTTTTTTTTTTTTTGGAGAGATGTGGTTTCACCATGTTGGCCAGGCTGGTCTCAAACTCCTGACCTCAAGTGATCCACCTGCCTCAGCCTCCCAAAGTGCTGGGATTACAGGCGTGAGCCACAGCCCAGCCCAAATGAATTTTAGAATAGGCTGCTTAAGTTCTATTAAAAACCCTATCACATTTCAATTGATAAAAAGCTGAGTGAAATGTTATATCTTAAATTCATCTGATTTAAAGTTTAATTGATGTTTCATAAAATAAAATCATACATTTTACAATGCTTTTACAAATTAAACTATTATAATAAGTGGGATATACTGTCATTATTTATATCATATCAAGACTTTCAGGGGATAAAAGTGGAAACACTTCCTTTTGATTGACTGTTCAATCAACCAAACAGTAGCCTATTCTATGCTAGAAAACTCTAGTATCTGTTATGAGAATACAGAGGTACACGTGTCGTGATCTTTGTCCTTGAAAACTTACAACCTAGTTAAGAAAATAAGACATATACACATATACCCACACACATATAAGGCATATTGATAAATGCATATTGATACAAGGCAGCTTATATGAGGAATCAAATGAGTTACTGTAGTAAATAAGAGCACTAAAAGTACAAAGGCAGAAGAATCAAGGGAGAGAAGTTAGAATCTCTCTCTCATTTTACAAAAGAGAACATTTAAGGCCCAGACATTTCAAGTCACTGAGCCAAGTAGACAGAAAACATCAGGTCTGCTGATTCTCATTCTAGACTTGTCTACCATATCAAATAAAACTCGCTTTTATAAGTATCAGTACCCACAAACTGGTTTCTCAAAAACAATTTGAAAAAAGAAAGAAAGAAAAGATTGCATTCAGACAATTCTATTACAGGGATTTCTTTTCAACTATATGACATCAAATACCAGGTATTAATGATGTTTCACTTTTCAACCAGTGATTTTGACATTAGAACACATAGCCTATATCTAGGTAATAAAATGGGAGGGGTTTCTTGGTTGTTTTTGTTTGTTTGTTTGCCCCTTTCCACAATTCATCCCCTTGTCTTATTTTAAAGCCCTCAGGTAGCAAACCCTAACCCACAGGAATCTTTATACCAGTAGAGAAGAGATTTCTAAAACTCAACATCAAATCCACTTTTGATTTTCCCTTGAGTTTGTTTCTGTCAATGTTAGGAAGGTAACACATTTCAGCTTTTAAGCCATGGAGAGATCTTTTTTTAGAAAAAAAAAAAATTGTACTCACAGCTTTAATCTTATATTTCTATGCATATTGAGTTAAATGTTGTAAAACTATCAATTCTGTCAAAACCTACCAAATAGAAAACAAGACACCATGCAATCTTAATGTCCAAACTGACTAGTGATTATCAGAAATTAAATGTGCAGGAATTCCAAATCTTTTTTGATTTGAGATGTCTAGATAACTTTTGCTTTTCCATAATTGTATGAGGTTTCTACATAGTATTTAAGAATCAATTATATTGCAATTGATGTAATTAACTCTAATAATCCATTAAAAGTCAGTAGGAGGGCTATTCAAGTCAATAGAAAAGAAGGAGTATATTATGAAGGTGTTATTAACCTATACAGAATTTTACCAGACATTTTCTTTTCTTACATAATAAATACACAGTGGTTAGGAAGGCTGTCATTATAATTTAACGTGAACAATAGTCCATCACTTCTTTTCCTATGCAACCCTTAACTAATTCCATGTACCATGCACAAGTAAAATGAAACCTTTTCTAATCAGGGTACAGTCATATCAATCATCTATTAATCCATGATTAAAGAAGAGGTCCTTTCCTAGCTAAGTGGAAAAGAATTGGGTACCAGCAGAAGTTTCAGGCCCACCTTCTCTTTCAGTTGACAAGTCCCCGTTTCTGATGGCTGTCTGTACTTTGCAATTAATAAAGGCATAAACAGCCATCCCGAAAGTTCTGTTTAGAATACTCTGGCAACCATTAAACTGCCATTGAAAGCATGGCAACATGTTCCCTTGAGCTTCAAGTGAATGTTGGAGCATTCTGATCTTTTGAATTAAGGGAGAACATAAGCTAGCCACCTTCACAGCATTCCACAGGTCTACATGACTTCCTCAGAAGTCCTGTTTGGCTCTAGCTACCAACCTCAGGCATCTAAAAGAGTGAGCCTCAGTAGAGCTAACCCTGCTGGGACTCCAGGCTGTAGAGCAAGTTCAAGGGTCTCAGCTCACTTCCTATTCTTTCTGCATTATTCCCAGTACAGCAAGATGAAAATAAAAGTCAAGAGAGTACAATTTAAATCACACATCACCAAACGGGCTGTCCTTCTCTGAAAGAACTCTCACCTCTCCCCAGTTCCCAGTTCTGCGTTTCCAATCTGATAAGGAACAAAAATGTTGTTCTCTAATATTTGCATAAAATAACACCTTATTCATAGTCTTATCCACTTATCCTACTATGGAGTTCATTAGGAATACAGACTGTGTTAGCTTCTGCTGGCTTCACATATGTATCAAGGTAACTAGCTGCAGCTATGTGGACAGCAAGCACTATCAGGAATAATAACACTTCACACAAAGAACAGCTATGCCTGTAAGAGCTGTAGAGCCACAGGGGTTGTGAGGACTCAGAAGGTGGGATGAGTAGGGGCTCTGCCACACATTGGCACATATTGCCACAAACATGTTCCAAAGAATATCACTCCTCTGCCTCCACCTCTGTAGAATGGGTGGAAAAAGAACTCACATCACAGGCCTGTTATTAAATTAGCCCCATTAAATCAGGATTAAATTAGACGAACATGTGAAATAAGCTGCCCAAGTCATAAAATACTACACTAACCTGAGACTGCGTTTGTGCTTATAGCATTCTTCAAAGTCACAACGAGTTCTTAAAGCCAAGGGAGAAAAGGATGAAACAGCAGTTCTCAAACTTCAGTGCACACGAGATTCATCTCGAGTGTCATTTCAAAGTACACATGCCTGTTTCCCAGGTGATGCCTGTTCCCGCTACAGGCTGAGAGACACTGGGATAAGAGATTGGCTGAAAATGGATTCCTATTCATTCATCAGATAGTTTAAGTACTAGGAAGCCTTAGAGGATACAAATAATTGCAAGATATTGCTCAAATGTCAAGCAAGTCTGGCTTTACATGGAGAGGGACAACAAATATCCAGAAATGGATAAAATATAAGGGTCTGTGTGTCAAAGCAGAAAAAGCAGCCAATGAGTAACATCTCTTCCAGTTTCCCCTTGAACCAGAACCTAGCCGAGGCTTCATATTCCTGGAAAGGAAGTTCTGGTTCACTCTTACTCCTGGATAAAGTCCACACTGTCAGGGCTTTCTGGCCCTTTATGCATGAACCTCACTCCTAGGCCTCAAGAGTCAATGTGAATCCTAGAAGTCTCAGCCAGGAATCAGGGACAGAGTGTGGATCCCATCCTGGAAAACCAGGCCTCATCATGAAGTGGCATCTCTCTCACTCAAAGCGTTCACCTTTGATATTGAACAAAGAACTCTTTTCATTCTGGAGTACTCCTGTTTTCTGAGGCCTAGGTGCAAACTCAACAAACCAACCACAGGCCTGAGCAACCACAGTGACTAGAACATGAGACTCACTCTCTGAAGGCTCCACTTTGAAACTCCTCCCTAAGGCTAGTCCGCGAGGGAGCATCTGGGCACAGCAAAGCTGTGGTTTCAAAGTCACAGTAACTTTCTACATGCCTGGGAGGAGATAGAGAATGTCACCTTCCTTTTTTCTGAAACTCCCACTGTCGCTTTGTACAAGTCTCAAGAACACAGAGAAAGGAGACATGGTCCAAGAGACAAGAAGCCTGGATTGCTGTTCTGCCCTACCAATAACCATCTCTCTTAATTTAGCCACATCCTTTCCCAAAGAGGAAAATTCAGGCGATTAGCATCTACTCCAGCTACTTCACAAGATGAAAAACTCTTTTGAAAAAGTAAAATATGTCTCTGAAATATAAGAAATTAATAAACCCAAAGTACAATTGTCAACCTTGCAATTACCCAGTTTGATTATGAACATTGTCCCTCAATTCTCTAGATCGTGTTTCATTGTGGCTTTGCTTTGAAAGTATAGGCTGGTCCTCTGATAAGTCACCACCACTGATTCCTTTACAGATAAAGACATGCAAGACTAGGTTACTGGAATTCTCTATATCTCTCTCTGGCATGCGCTCTCTCTCTCTCTCTCTCTCATTCTCTCTCTGTCTCTCCAGGCCTACAGAACTGAAGTGCTGTTGCTCTGCCCAGTACTCTCCCACCCCAGCCACCACCTGCCCTCACAGATCTGGAGGTACCCAAGAACATATGACCCCAATCGCATTCATGTGACGCCTTTGTTCAGTGCTAAATTCACTTGAGAGGGGAAAAAAATACCTCAACCAGGAAATACATGTTTTACAGCTATTTCATCCTCCCCTCACGTGGCGCTGGAATATCGCTTTAAAGAACATTCTTGTGGCATTTCCAGTTCTTTTCCTTTAGGACTGCAAACAGGAGTAGCCCATCCAAGGGGAAACTGCTCCCCAGCAGAGCTGTTCTTCAAAGGGGACTTCTTCAGGCAGGAAAAGGGAACGTCTGATACTGGAGCTGAATAAACAGACTCATCAAGCTGAATGCCAGATTGGAAATCCAGGCGCTGGAGCATGCAGCCTGCCAGCTGCACACCTCATGCATGCTACGGCTCTGTCTCTCTCCTCTCTTTCTTTCTCTCCCTCTTTTTTTCTTCTGTTCTGTAATCTTCTTAACTCAAGTGACGTAGTGGTCCTGGGTATATAACCACTGTTTTTTACTACTATTAACTGACTAATCTAACAGGCTCTAGAGGTTTCAAAGCCCATTTTTGAATCACAGACTCTTCTACCATCTCTTCTCATGCAGTTCACTCTGTCTCTCAACACTTACATTTCTCCACAGCCAACAACCTTCCTCAGAAAGTAGCTCCTTTTAAGGCAGAGCAGATTATTCACACACACAACATTTCAAACCCTGGATGCATGGCTGGTAGAATCTTAGAGCTTGATGGAAACTCTAAACTGTTTTTTTTTTTTTTTTTTCAGGAAAAACTACAAATTTGTAATCTCAGAAAGATCATAGTCTACCTGGACCTTCAAAGAGTTCATCCTCATTTACAGGTTGGTTCAGTGTCTCACAGTCTATAGTAGAAGTGCTTCCAAATAATTTACCTAAATTTTTACTACAATTAGTTTTCCTACTTGAATAGCTGGTCACACATGAAATTCCAAGCCACAGAGTCATAGCAGGCTTAAGCTTACAAACTGTAATTTGTCTTTTCCATACTGGAAAATTTCAGTTTTACTTTTAAGTTTTAAACAATTATACCAGTTTAGTTGTTATCTACACCAGCAATCCCCAACCTTTTTGGCACCAGGGACTGCTTTCATGGAAGACAATTTTTCCATGGACTGGGGTGGGGGATGGTTTCAGGATGATTCAAGCACATTACATTTATGTGCACTTTATTATTATTACATTGTAAAATATAATGAAATAATTATACAACTCACCACAATGTAGAATCAGTAGGAGCCCTAAGCTTGTTTTCCTACAACTAGATGGTCCCATCTGGAGATGATGGGAGACAGTGATGGATCATCAGGCATTAGGTTCTCATAAGGAGCACGCAACTTAGATCCCTCACATACGCAATTTATGATAGAGTTTGAGCTCCTGTGAGAATCTAATGCCACCAATGATCTGACCAGAGGCGGAGCTCAGGCGGAGATGCGAGTGATGGGAGCAGCTGTCAGTACAGATGAAGCTTCACTTGCTGGCCCGCCACTCACCTTCTGCCGTGTGGCCCTGTTCCTACCAGGTCACAGACCAGGGGTTGGGGACCCCTGTTCTATATTATACATATATCCACACATATTCGCATACACAAAGACAATTCCCTATGGATTTCCCACCTTATAATATCAGTCGCATTAGGATTTTTTCAAATATCTGAAACAGGCAGAAGGTCTCACTTTCACCACTTTGTTCTTAATGTCTAAACCCTTTCTTAGATATTTATTTGAGGAAAAATTATTGGATGATAAATGTCTTAGGGATTGTTTGTAAAACTCAATAGCAACTAATTTAAGAATGAGAAATTGGCTCTGTGATTTACCTAGTTTCTATCCGTAATTGGCTACTAGGTCATTCTTTATCATACAACTATCCCCTATAAAATGCCCCTTTAACTGGCCTTGTAAACCTAAGTTCCAACAGAAACAACAGTAACAAAGAGTCAAAATGAAAAGAATGGTTAAGTAAATATCTGGTCAGTGCAGATCACTGAGCTCCAAAGCATTTTAATTTTTCCCCCATAATAAATGCTTAACCTCAACAATTCGGTCATATCTCACTCTCTTGTCAATATTTATGCATAGAAAGTTATCTTTTAGGCCGGGTGTGGTGGCTCACACCTGTAATCCTAGCACTTTGGGAGGCTGAGGCTGGTGGATCACAAGGTCAGGAGTTCAAGACCAGACTGGCCAACATGGTGAAACCCCGTCTCTACTAAAAAATACAAAAATTAGCTGGGTGTGGTGGCTCGTGCCCGTAACCCCAGGTACTTGGGAGGCTGAGGAGGGAGAATTGCTTGAACTGGGACCCGGGAGGTGAAGGTTACAGTGAGCTAAGATCGCACCACTGCACTCCAGCCTGGGCTACAGAGTGAGACTCCATCTCATAAAAAAAAAAAAAAAAAAAAAAAAAAGTTATATTTTAAAACACAAGTTGAGCCCCACACTGTGATTCACATTTTCAGAATGTTTGTTTATTCGAATTTTTTTTAGTAATTGCTGTGGAGTCACCATAAGGACAATACAGTTGTCCTTGTTGTCGTTAACCAGCAACAACAAATGTCCAGAGTAACCATGAATTCATAAATTTATTTTAATACCTCCTTAGAGCGGTGTGTGTCTATGTTTGTAGAAAGGAAAAACTCTAATTCAGCCACTCAGAGGCTGTCTGACAAATAATACCTCAGCATTTAGGAATAATTCATCAACAAATAGAATTTTCATTTTAAAATAGACATCGTCATCAAATAATTGCCTGTCAAACTAAGAAGAATAAAGGTCACTGACTCTCTTTAATCGGGAGGACTCTAACATGCACCTCCTCTCCATTTGACACGCATAGATTAGGTTCTCCGTTGTGCAACCATCGGCACAAACATCACCTTAGACATGCAAAAGGGACAAGGTGGGAGACGTTCATTTCAGTTACCTTTGCCCAGGCTTTATTTGTTCTGCAGATAAAAAAACTTTGGACTTCTTTACCCAACCAGTCATCTTGCACAAACAGTAAACTCCCTCAAAACTTTCTGTTCCCATGGGACCCTTGAGAAAACAAAATGGAAAAAAAAAAAAGCATGATTAAAATCTACTTTCTTCAGTCAACATCCTAACATTGAGCAACTTCTTCACATCTTAAAAGGGACTGTCCTGGCGTCAGACTAAGAGTTAGTGAACTCCCTATTGATCAAATAACTGGAACCAGTAGTAACCAGAGTTAGAATTCTGAGATTACAAACACTTGTTCCGTAATCATTTCCCGTTCCTCCCCATCGCATCATGAGGACCTTATTCATGTTCGATTCACCTTTGGAAAGCAGTGGTTTCTAAATATTCAGATCATATACAGTAAAAATTTATGAACATGTCCATTCTATGTATTTTTATTTATAAATCACGTATGTATTACTCAATTCTATGCATCAAAAACACATGTGCCCAAAAAATCTAAATTTAAGATAAAATAAAATATTGAGATAAACAGAAGCTCCAATAACTTCTTTCTGCACACCAATGGATCATTTTGGAATCTTCATGAGGTATGGATACCCTAAATCTGAGCCCACTGCTTTAAGAAATGCAATGAGCTATCATTCTCCCAAATTCAATCACCACTTTGGCCTGATCGACATCTATTTTTAAGCAAATATCTACTATGAGTCAATATCATCTTCTGTGAGTAAGGACCCATCATTATAGTGAGGCTTCCAGCAGTATCTGCATTTTAAGTATATGTGTAGTTATGAAAAGAAAACTTTATTTGGTTTTCATGTAATGTCAGGGATGCAAAAATAATTCACAATATTTGGAGGACTCAAAATGTTTTCTGGTGGCCCTGATCTTGAACAAGTTGGGAAGCTCCTCACCAATGTACATACCTGCATATACAGCGGCAACATCAAACATAGTAAATAAAAAGGTTTTGAGAACAGCAAATTGGTTAGAAAAGGAGAAAGTAAGGTTAACATGTTGGGTAGGAAATTTTTCTAAGGTCAACTCCAAGTTTCTACTTAAATTTTATTCATTTAACAAGTCAGAAGTGGGGAGGGATACTGATAGATATTATAGAGGAAGCATTTAAGTCTTCCAAGACACCCAGTATGGCTCCCTCACCGCCAATAAAAACAAGGCTGGATAAACTCTCACAAGGTCAATATGGAAATTCAAAGGCTTTGTAGCTTCAAGTTGAAGAGTTCAAGACTATCATTAATTCAAGAAAAAAATCATTTTTGCCCCAAATAATCAATCACAAGTACTTGCATAGCTCAAGTACTTACATTTTTTATGAATTTATGAAAATAATTTTCCCAGAGGAAAAGATGAGCAATACTCTAGATTATTTTCATCTTAGTAAATATGAAGTTGAAGGCTTTTTAAAAAATGTCTGAATAATCCATCAAACATATGCATTGATCCAATTTACCAGGTAACTGCAAAATAATCTACTTGACTCTAACTTATAAAAACAAAAAGACGGCTGGGCACAGTGGCTCACGCCTGCATTCCCAGCACTTTGGGAAGCCAAAGTGGGCAGATCGCCTGAAGTCAGGAGTTCGAGACCAGGCTGACCAACACGGAGAAACCCTGTCTCTACTGAAAATACAAAATTAGTCAGGCGTGGTGATGCATGCCTGTAATCCCAGCTACTTGGGAGGCTGAGACAGGAGAATCGCTTGAACCTGGGAGATGGAGGTTATGGTGAGCCCAGATCACACCACTGCACTCCAGCCTGGGCAATAAAAGCAAAACTCTGTCTCAAAAAAAAAAGAAGAAGAAAGAGAAAATTAAGTGGAGAGTGGAAAGAACTGATCAGCTATTGAGAAGTGTCTCCTATGTATGTATGGGTACATATACTACACATACACATATGTATGTAAACACATACATGTAAATCTGTCTGTATAGAGAAGCTCCTGCCATTCAATTTACCATCCAGTTGGGCAAACCACATGCCCATAAAAAATTACAAAGTGCTATATCAGCAGGCATAAAATAATATAGCATAAAACATACCAAACAAGTATATGCTGGCAGAAAGAGGAGTGGGATACAATTAAAATCTGATTATTATAAATTGCCAGAGAAAAACGGGGGCAAGCATTTCAGAAAAATAAATTGGCACAATAAATGGAAAGCAGTTTAATTTAGCAAATTACACCCTGGGGACACAGGTCTCACTAACATGAGAAAAGGACCCACATGGATAAAGTATGAGCTATGAAATTGAAGTTAATGGATTGATAAAGGACCATTGGTATGACAAGCCAAATTTTAGTTTTGCATGAAACATCCAGGTAGGTAAGGCAACATTCACATTGTTGTTGTTGTTGTTGTACTTGAAATATCCCATAATGTCCTTGTATGCTATGTAAGACAACAGATATAAAGATACAACATAAGAAGGCACAACGTAATACTAACTTATGTCGGGAAACTTGACATGTGTGCACAAGAATTCTGCATGCTCTTGGACCTGTTCAAGCTTTGACCTTTGTTTCTGAACTGTCAAGGTATCTCTTGTGTCATCATGAGCCTCTGCCCCCAGCCCCTCATAGCTGTACCACTGAAGGGACATAAACTATGCCAGAAACGATAAGACCTGAGATTTGCTGAACACCACCAGTTCTTCTGTCAACATTCCTGTCCTGAAATCTCCTTTTACTTAACAAACCTAGATCACTTTGTGTTCATAACACAAGAGAGAAGAAAATGGAGGCAAATAATCAGTTACTTTTCTCCAAAAGATAATTCTCAGGGGGGAAACTAATACCACCTGTCTAGTTTATCATGCATTTTCTGGGTTCACCTTTTTCTTTGTCATTGTCACAAGTTGCTCCACTGGCATACCACCCAAGCTGCTAACAAGAATGGAAGCTCATCCGGGGCAAAATCTGACTTTTCAATTTCTTTTATAGTCCCTATTATAAGTCAAGGAATTCAGTTCCAGCCCCCATGCACAGCAGGAACTCAACATACTTGTGAAGCAAGAGATAAACACCCCAGTTTTGCTCAGACTATGTTTTAAAGAATGCATTAAAAAAAGAATTCATGAATGAATCAGCTCATGAAGGTGATCATCAAGTTATAGATCAGATACCCACAAATTTCATTCAGTTTGGTTATTGAAAAAGTCAAAATGACAAGACCACAAATTACCAGAATAGACATTTTGCACATTTCATAACTAAATAGACTTAATATTGAGATGTACTGCTCAGCAGTTGATTGGGAAAACTGTCGAGCTAATTAAACTAGATTTTAACCTCCACAAGAGACAGGGGACTATGCCCATTTTGTCAACATGTTGTACCACCACATAGCATAGTATCTGCCACACAGTAGGTGCTTGTGGCAGCTTCTCATTAAGATGAACACATCAATTCTTTCCTCATTTGAATACACAAACTATTCCCCTCTTGTAAGACGGAATTTTTGTCCGACTACTGGATCCTGGGTTCTCCCATGATCGCTTTGGCATACACAAGAGGGAAGACGGGCTCTGTGTGACTTGCAAGGCTATGTTTAAAAATTTTTGCAACTTCCACCTGGATTTCTTAGAACACTTGCTTTGACGAAGCCTGTCACAAGAGAAGAAGCCTGATTACCAAGAGACTGAAGAGCTTTGCTAACCATGTGGAGAGAGAGAGCGATTCCTGACTAGCCCAATGCCAGACACATGAGTGAAGAAACCTTTAGATGGCTCCAGTCTCAGCTACAATCTGACTACAACCAAATGAGAGCCTCCAAGCAAGAACTGCCCACCAGAGTCCATCAGTCCCAAGAATCGTGAGTGATAATAATAAATTGTTTCATTAAGCAGTCACTAGCTTTACGGTAGCTTATTACACAGCAATAGATAACTGAAACACTGTTCAATGTTTATTGAATAAGTAAATAGATTGATAAAAAGAAAGCCACTTAGAATAAAAGGTTCCCAAATGAACCCAGTTAAATCCATTAAATAAATTGTTTAGGTGATGTCAGCAACAGTAAAGACTATCAGAAAATTGGAAAACTCTGTGGATAATTAAGGCCAAGAGGAAAACTGCTACAGAATAGAGAAAGTAATTTTTTTGAGAGTGGAATTTTCCAAATTCACTAACCATCTTGACTGTATTCATTAGATGTTTGCTCAATGTTCTACTTCTTTTTTCACAAAGTAAACTCACGATTGCGTTTCAGTGATGATCCTAGGTACAAAGGAGGAGAAAACATGTTAACCAAGAAGGAACATGGGAAACCAAGGAAAACAGATTTTGGGGAGCCTGATCTTTCTATGAAGACTCTCACTCTTCTCTCTCTTCCTTTAATTTTGTAGAATAGACTTTGGCCTAGGTAACATTGTGTAAAGCAACTAAATATAGCCAGAGATCAGGGTGGGTGGGAATGGAAACAAGAGGCTAAATGTTGGACACTAGCAGCTGTTACTTCATCACGTCCCCATAATTGTGCCATTATGCTCACAGAGCTCTTCAACTGGATATGGTCACCATTTCATAACGATAAGAAGATCAAAAGGCCAGGCACAGTGACTCACACCTGCAATCCCAGCAATTTGGGAGGCCAAGGCAAGCAGATCACAATGTCAAGAGATCAAGACTATCCTGGCAAACATGGTGAAACTCCGTCTCTACTAAACATACAAAAATTTGCTGGACGTGGTGGTGCATGCCTGTAGTCCCAGCTACTCGGGAAGCTGATATGATTCATTTCACTTGACCATCATTCTTATCACAGGTACAATAGCTTTTCTGTTTGTGTGTGTGTGAGGCAAATAAGTATCAAGAGGATGTATTTAATCTCCGTTGGAGTTTTAACTTTGGGCCTTTTCAGATGAAACCGCACGAGGGTCTCAGCTTCTCTTTTCTGAGTATCCATTTCTTATGGCAGAACAAGTCCTTCTTAGTGCACAAACTCACCCTACCTCCTTCTCAATTACAGAATACTTTCCACCCTGCCCCAACATGAATTCACAAACCCCCATTCCCAAAGAAATTCCAATTTTGTCAGAGCACAAAGGTCATGTTCAGAAGAGGTGCTCTAGCAATCACTGGATGATGGAAGAGAAAAATACATTTTTCGGTAGCAACAGGCAGGTTTGTAGGCATTGGCAGATGGCATATGGGATAAAATGTAGAAATGTTTTGACTAACTCTACACAATCAACTTGATGATGTAGTTTAAAAAAATACACTATTGGACGGTCTCCATGGATCTAATAACCAACCTTCATCAAATCTTATTTTATTTGACTCTACAAACAGGATCCAGAGCAAGCTCAAGGTCACTTGTTGGGCAAGCAGCCCTTCATGGTCACTCTGAGCAGGCTAGGGAACAAAATGGCTTAAGCTAGGGCAGACTCTAGGATAATTATCAGATTTGACCGACAAAGTTCTTGAAATCTAGCTTCAACTCATGGGAAAATCTTTCTTATTTCCTACTCAATCTGTTGTCATTTTATTCATATCAATTCAAAACAATTTATTGACTGGTATTGTCTAGCAATGGGGATGGAGAATCGTAAGGTCTGTCCTCAAGGAGCTTTCCAGAGTAATGGGTTATGGAAGTATGACACCTGAATTTCCCAAAAGAAGGATAAGAGCCATGTGTGCCAGACATTTTTTCACTGAGACTCAGTAAGTACCATCACTGCCCCAAACTCCTCCCATCCCACAAGGACTGAAAGCCTGGAAACCACATTTCCCAGGCTCTCTTGCACATAAAGTTCTTGGTATAATCTTCCATTGAGAGGTACTCTTGCAATCACTAGAAAATGGAAGAGAAAAAGACACTTTTCAGTAGCTACAGGCGGGTTTGCATGCATTGGCAGATGGCAGACATGGGGCTATGTGTCAGCTTCTGAACATCCTTCTGAGAATCACCCACTCCAGTACTGCAGGCAGCTAAGACCATTGGTGGCAACTTGGCTTCCCGGGGATTCCAACACTTCAGATTTCCAGGAAGTTGACCTTCATTCCCCAGCCCTTCCAATGATTCCATAAAACCTCTAATTCTACATATTGCATTCCTTCCTAATGGAACAAAATACTGACAGAATATTCGTCAGAATGGGATAAATATATTTCAGTAATAAATAACCACCCAACTCTGAATAGTATAATAAGATAAGGTTATTCTTTGTTTAGGACATACAACAAAGTGGCTTCCATCTTGTACCTAAGATCTCTGTGTAAGAGGAAGACAGTACATAGAGAAAGCACATAAACCCTCTTCACTCTGAGAAAAAGGTGACACAGTACTTCTGCTTACATTCCATTACCCAAAAAAGTTGATCTCAAGGTCCCAGTTAAATTGTAAGGAAGGGTGAGACTATGGCCTTCCTCTGTGCCCAGAGGGAGGAAATGGTATGATGAACACATTGCATTTTATCAGGTTTCTATTTTTCTAATTAAATCTGATGATTATATTTGATAGTAAATGCTGTGTCCTGTTAACAAAATTCTAAAATATGTGGCATAGATTTCATAGTCAAGTAGTGCTTGCTAGAAACAGATATAACAGACTGGAAGACTGGAGATCCATATCACAAAGTGGAAAAACACTTGGCAATATTATTGCCTTTGGTAACCTGAAAGTCAGACCACATGACTCTTAAGCTCGTAGGTGAAAAATAACATGTGTTGGTTGCTATTGGCTGCTTTTGGAAACACAGTAAAACAATAAGAGGCTATCAGGAAATAATTAACTGGTTTTTGAGCAAAGCTAAAAAGAACAAGCAACTACTTCTAGAGCTCCCTTTTGATATCAACTTCTGTATTAGTCAGGGTAGGCAATGCTCACTGCCATAACAAACAATCTCCAAAAGCGCAATGGCTTAACATCTAAAAGCTTATTTCTCACTCATAAAAAGTCTAATGTGGATATTCCTCTGAGAAGGGATTCAGAGATCTAGATTTCTTTCATGTTATGGTTCTACATCTTCTGGTATCAGGGCTATCCTGGCATTATCCAGCCAGAAGATTGAGAGAGAGAGAGACAGAGAGAGAGATTGTCTCTCTGGCTGAGCAATTGTTTCCTAGAAGGAGCTCTACACTGCAGAAGGGAAGGAAGATAAATTATTGGTCAGCTAGCTATCTCTGCATTGGACTCTGAAGTTTTCTTTTTGTTTCTTTTTTGTTGTAGTTTATTTTCCCCATTTTAATAATATTGCTTCCTCCTGTTCTTTCCAACTTCTCTTCCTTTTTTTTTTTTGACATGCACTTTCCCTCTTATCTCTTGTTTGATCTTGCTTTCCTCTTTTATTTTACTGCTAATAATAATTAATCATAGCATCCTACTCTCTACTCTGAGTAATTTCTTTTCTCTTCTTTTCTTTTTTTTTGAGACAAAGTCTCAATCTGTCACCCAAGCTGGAGTGCAGTGGCGTGATCTCGGCTCACTGCAACCTCTGCCTCCTGGGTTCAAGCGATTCTCCTGCCTCAGCCTCCCAAGCAGCTGGGACTACAGGTGTACACCAACATGCCCAGCTAATTTTTGTATTTTTAGTAGAGAGGGGATTTTGGTATGTTGGTCAGGCTGATCTCAAACTCCTGACCTTGTGATCTGCCTGCCTCGGCCTCCCGAAGTGCTGGGATTACAGGCGTAAGCCACCGCACCTGGCCTACTCTGAGTAATTTCTAAGCATGAGGTCAAGAGAAAAAGATGGGGCTGTCATCTTGTGAGAGGAAGTTACTTTAGCATTTTTTTCCTGCAACTTAAATACCATCTGATTCTGACTATTAGGAATGATAGGCATTGGAAGGGAGACGTCAAATAAATCTATATGGCAAATAAGATATTTGCAAGACTTGATTTTTTTTATGCTATCTTGATCCATGTTCTTCAGTTTTTCAGGTTTCATGCTGGTTTTGGGGTAAAAGTTTCCAGTGTTGGGTTATTTTCTCTTTTTTTCTTTTTTTTGAGACCCGAGTTTTGCTCTTGTTCCCCAGGCTGGAGTGCAATGACGCAATCTCAGCTCACTGCAACCTCCACCTCTCAGGTTCAAGCAATTCTCCTGTCTCAGCCTCCTGAATAGCTGGGATCACAGGCATGTGCCACCCTGCCCAGCTAATTTTTTTGTAGTTTTAGTAGAGAAGGGTTTCTCCATGTTGGTAAGGCTGGTCTCAAACTCCTGACCTCAGGTGATCCACCCACCTTGGCCTCCCAAAGTGCTCGGATTACAGGCGTGAGCCACCACACCCAGCTGGTTATTTTCTCTTTATTCAATTATTAACAAAGACCACTCAGTACTGCTGGATGAGAATGGCAAATGTGATTGAAATCATTTTCAACTCTTTACTAACACAATTATAATATTTAGACAGTTCTCTTTCATTCACAGGTGTAACTCCTATCATTTGTAGTTTGAGAAAGAAATAAATATTTTTTTATGTGAGATTTGAATATTTTATCATATGCAAATGTACATTCCCCCATAAGAAGCAACCAGCACAACTAATTATTTTTTCCGTACAAGCTACCTCACTCTATTCTTTATTTTTTGGTTTATGACAGAAGAATAGGCTTTAGATCCTACCCTTTCAAATGATTCCCAGTGTGAGTCCAGGATCAGTCTGCTCAGAAATTTGAGTTTTCCAAAACTGAGATTCTTCAAAAAATTAAAAATAGACCTTCAATATAATCCAGCAATTCCTCTACTGATATATATCCAAGAAAATGAAATCAACATCTCAAAGAAATATCTACACTCACATGTTAATTACAGCATTATTCACAGTAACTATGACATAGAAAAAACCTAATTGCCTATAGACAGATAAATAAACTGTGTGATATATACACATACATACACACATACATACATATGTGTATATATGCACACAGTTTCTGTAGATATACACAAATATGTGTATCTATGCATACAATATATATGTATGTACACACAGGTGTATATATTGGAATACTATTTAGCCTTTAAGGGGAAGGAAATCCCGTCCTTTGTGACGACATAGATGAACTTGGAGGACATTTTGTTAAATGAAATAAGCCAAGCACAGAAAGAAAAATATTAGATGATCTCACTTATATGGGGACTCTAAGAGTTGAATTCATAGAGGCAGAGAAAACAGTAGTGGTTCCCGGGGCAAAGGAGTAAGGGAAATGGAGAGACATTGGTCAAAAGATACAAAGTTTCAGTTATGCAGGATGAACAAGTTCTAGAGACCTAATGTATAACACGGGGACTGTAGTTTATAATACTGTGTTGTACCCTTGAAATTTGAAATTTACTAAGAGAATAGATCTTAAGTGTTCTCACCACACACAAGTAACTATGTGAAGACCTTACATATTATAATGGATATATTAATTAGCTTGATTTTAAAATCAACTCACTATGTGTATGTGTATCAAAACCTCACACTGTATCTTAAAAATATACAACTTCAATTTTTAAAAAGAAATTTGAGTTTTCTAACTTGAATTAAAATCTGTGTTGAGCAAGACTCAGCCCTCTCAATTCTACATCATTACTTGGCAAAGGGTCCTAGTAAAGTCACAGTATCCAGCATCTTTCTATTTCTGTGGACTTTTTCATCTTTTCTCATGGAATATTGACATGACATTAGGGCCCTGGAATCTTGACAAGCTCCTAGAAGCATTTTTGAGAGTGCTGTTTTGTATATTTTGGGCAGCAAAGATAATAGAATACACAATATTCTTCATAGTCTTTATATGCTTGCCAGACATTGTGCAAGTATTGTCCCATTCAATCCTCTTAAAGTGTTATGAGGTAACTATTATTATCATCCTTATTTTATAGATGAAGAAACTGAGGCTCACAGGAAGTAAGTCAAGGAGATGTAGTTCTTAAATATTACTTTGAAAACTTCAACTTGACTCTATTTGACTAGAAAGCCTGTAACTTAATCACTCTATTACCAGTCTATTTCCATAAAAATGACCCAAAGAGTTTGCATAATGATGATGGGAGTTGGACAATGTCAATCAGCAGAAAATAAGAAATAAAAAACTCAAATTCTGGTGGAAATGAATCATAGCAAGGATAATTACCAACATTTTTTAAGCATTTACTATACACCAGGTATTGTTCTAAAGCCTTTGCCTGGACTAACTCAAGGAATCCTCACAATGACCCTAAGAGATAAGCATTATTATCTTTTTTTTTTTTTCACATGAAACTGAGGTACAGAGAAATTAAGTTACAGGATCACACAACTAGCCATTAACAGGATGTAAAGTAATTGAAGTAAGAGTATCATGAACCTATTTGTTACCCATGGAGATAAACATGGACAAATGGGAAATGTAACTATTGCAAGTTCTTCAGCATGGCTTACCTTCTGTGATTTGCTCACGTGGTCAGAACCATCCTTAGGTAACAAGCATGCAAAGCTCTGGCCCAACCTCTGTCTTCATCTGAATGTAGGAAATTTTGAATGATGTCTGTGTATCCTCAGAACAGTCTCCTAACCATTCCTCTCTCACCAGACCCAGAGGCGTCCAGTGCCAAGGAGCTCTTCTGTCCTATTGAAAGAAGAGAATGGTTCTCTCTAAAATACGTACAAAGAGCAAGCAAATTTAGTCAGTTTATGCAAAACACAAAATGGCATCTGCCATCTGGAAAAACACACTAAAGCTGTGAGCCGTCAAGCCCCTTTCAAGACTTTGGCATGTAAAATCAACACTTTTTTTTTTAAGTCTGAAAGGTCCATGTGAACTTCCAGCTTCATTAAATGTAATTCACTCTCCCCCTTATTTCCCTTGCTGACATCCACTCACTCATCACACACAGTTCCCCATTTTAAAAACTTAGATAGATGGATGGATAGATAGATAGATAGGCAGATTTTTTTACTAAATGGTGAAAAGGTCGCTGAGAGATGGGCTTACCAACAGAGGATATTTAAAGAAGATAATAAAGAAACATCCTTCATAATGACCTTCTTTTTCATGTTTAAAACGGTTTAAACAAATAAACTTGCCTTTGTATTGCCTATATATACTTGGAACCTAGTTTGTCACTGACATTCCAGAGGCCCAAGATTGTGGGTTGATGCTGCTGGTGTCTCTGTGATCGCAAACTCCTGATCTTGCCTCCCTCTGCACTAACCTCAAGGAGTTCAAGACAGATGAGAACAAGAAGGGCTGCTTAGGTTTTGCCTTGGTGCCAGGTGGGCAAGTGGGGCATCCAGGCAGAAACATGTTCAGCAGACAGAAGCAAAAATAAGATAAGATGCTGTCAATGCTTCGTTAAGAGTTTTGGTTACATGGGCAGGACTTGAGACCTGAAAAGTCACTGATGCAGTATCAGGAGAAGGCTGATCAAACCAAATGCACAGAGCAGGAACTGAATCACTACTGAGGATGAAGTTATCCATGGTCTTGGAATCAAGGAGGCTGGGGCACAGTCAGAAACCGTGAACAACATAAGAACACTGGACCACAACACAAGGAGCAGTATCTAAAGTACAACAAAGGATTCCCATGGCCTTGCCACTTCACATTCATCAGATCATGAACTGTCTGTCACACAATTACAGGAGAAAAGTACTGTGCATGTGAGAAAACTGGAGGCCAGAGAGGTTAGGGCACACTGCTAGAGGAGGTGTTCAGGTTTAAATAAGGATAGTCTGATTTCAGAGTCTATCCCTATAACCACCACATTTTAGCACCCAGCATATGTATGTATAGCCCAGACTAGAAACATATACACCATAGGCTGTTTTCTCTATTTATTATTTTTAACAGATGACCTTTATTTTATCCAATGTATTATTCTATATGTCCATATTCTCTGTTTTATAATCAGAACTTTTCAAAGGTTACTGGGATAAGAAATTAAAACTTGCCTAATAGAAAAAAGAAACTGAAACTTGATGAATGAAGAAAACTTGGTTTTCTCAGGAGCAGAAAACCATATAAGGCCAGAGGTTGGTGTCAGGATCTGAATGGTATCTAGGATGGGTCCTGGTGCTGTTCAGATCAGAGTCTGCTGCTGTCTCTTTCCAGGTAAATCCCATTCCAAGGCCAAGGATCTATTCCCCAGGTCAGATCTTTGGGTGTACAGGAGGGCTTGTGGGGAGCCATGATGGGGAACAGTTTATTTCTCCAGGGTGATCTGATCGGAGCATCAGATTCTCTACTTCTTTTCTTAGTCAGCACAATCCATCTATGGGTATTTGACCCTGGCTGGCTCATTCTATCATCCTCCCCCACATTTAGAAGTGCCTGGTGACACTGGCATCAAAATGATTACTCTTTTGATCATTTCTTTCCCTTTCAGATTTAGGGAGATGTGTTGAAGTCTTCCAGAAGTCAGTATGCTGCTCTAATAGAAACAGACATGAGCGTGAAATCCACCGGACCTCACTTAAAACCTTAGCTCCATCACTTATCAGCTTTGTGACCGTGGACTATTTAACCTCTTTGGTCCTCAGTTTCCTCATCTGTAAAATACAAGATGCTAGAAGGATTGGATTGGCACTATAAATTGTTGTTGTTACTATTATTATTATCAGCAGCAGTAATAACATTAGATACTATCACCCATGAGTTGCAGCAGAAGACCCATTCCTGCCACTCCTGGACAGTTGCCAAGTTGCTGCAGAAATGATGTGACAATGGACTCCAATATATTATTGAAGTGACATTCTCCAACTCCAGGGCCCGAGGAGCTTGCTGCTATCACAGAGGCCCCTTTAGGCCAGTCTTTTGAGTGTCACTTACACCAGTTTGGAAGTAATCTGCTTGCTCGCCCTTCTAGCAAAGGATGTCATGATCAGCTAATGGAAAGTGACAAGAAGGGATATAATGAATGAGAGGGAGTTAAAGTTTGGGATAAAAAAAGAGCCTTGTTCTTTTGGGGAATGCACAATGCTAAGCATACCATGTTAAATCGTGCGTGTCAAATAATGGACTAATTAAGAATCTTCATCCATTTTTTCACATTTCATTTTTGTTGTCCTTTCAAATATGTATTTTCAAATTAGCTCTTAGCTCTTTAAATAAGTACCAACAGGAAATAAAAAGAAATCTTGTCTATCAGAGAGGCAAATGATAAACTGAAAAGAAAATACATGGGAAAGGAGATGGGGATTTTGTGGGGGATGCTGAGAAGTTTTTATCATCATAGCAGCAACTTCTTGAATAATGGAATTTAATAACATGTAATAAACTATGATCCAGGAGAACTCTGATTCAATCCCACTAATTGTTTGAGCCAGTGAAAGGAAGGCAAAGTTTATCGTGCCAACATGCTGCTAATGCCACTGAACACCGCAGGGAACAGACAATTGTTCCCAGCTGCCTACCTCCTCACACAGAGGGGGCACATCATCCCTGCCCCCAAACACCGAGCTGAATCTCCAACTTTCAATGACAATCCTAGTTCTAGGACTTTAAAGTCACAGAAATGTAATTTCTGCAATCAACAAACTATTGTATTACGCAGAGAACAGAGGGGTAACTACATACAAAGCCCCCAATTAGATTATAAAGAATAATGGCAATATGCTTTCATGCTAATGTCAAAAAGTACAAAAACCTATAATAAATTTAATTGAGCACATGATCATAAGCACTGTTTTTCTACCTACATAGTTTTGCTGTGTTAAGGCAGACTCCAAATAAAGAAACACTTTTTTTGTTTGTTATTGATAAAAGTGCTTTTTTTCTTTTCACTTTGGATCATTTGACCAATGTCAAAAAGTGGGAAGGTATAATTAAGAAAAAAAATTATTTTTTCCTATCATTACTCAGATTATATTTAAGGATAAAAATTTTTTAAAATGAATTAAGACAATTCTTTGAATAACTCAGTTCTCTCCTAACAGATTAGAGGTTTCTAATGAAAAAATAGTATTTTTGCCTGAACTATTCATATAATGCCTTTAGTTTTCTACTTTATTTTATAGATGTGGGTCTGTCTATTGATTTTTTAAAATCCTTTGTATTCATCTTAAATTATTCTTTAGGTTTTTATTACAATTAAGTATATAGGGGTTTTGGTACATAAATCTTATGTACCTCAGGAATAAACCATCTAAAATTCTACAGAACATTTTGCAAAACAGCTATTTAAATTACTAAACCAAAAAGAACAACAAAAAAAAAGCAAGAATAAGTATTAACTTTTCTCTCCCAAAAAGGTTCATGAAACCTTAGTGGTTACATTTGGCAGTAGAAGGAGGAGTGAAATACCTCTGTAAACTGATAGTCTAAAAACAGGAAAATTAGTATTGTGCCACGGCTATGAGCAGCTAATAAAGAGAACATGGTTAAAAGAGATTAAGGTTCAAATTAAGGTCAGAAAAGAGACTGATTGAGGAAAACTGCCATGTTCCATTGCATGGCAGTTTAAGTGAGACAGTTTCCCCCTGAATCAGCCTTAGGTTGAAAAATTACACTGTTGGGGTTAATAAAGAGGCCGGGCATTTGTTTGGACTGAGACTTCAATTAAAATGTTATTTGGGGTAGCCAGAGCTAATGTCTCGCTTAGAGGTAAACTGAACGGCCTTTTAAGAGGATGGAAAAAAAAGAAGATGAAGAAGAATAAAAAAGACCACCTAATCTGTCAAAGACCCTGAATAACTGGCAGAAAGAATTGTGTTTGCTGGACCTGTGCCCAACTCAGCAGTGAGCATTCTTAAAGGTTTTGTGACATCATCTGAGGCAGCTGAGGTTTTCTGAGTTTTTGATTGTTGCACTGGGTGAAGAATCTAGTGTTCAGCTGAGCCTTTTTGAGACAAAGAAAAAAATCTGGTTGGTGTAATATGCCAAGTTTGAGCTTTCTTTTTTTAATGCCACAAATGGGGTGGGACCAAGAATTCTGGGTCTTAGTCTCCTGCCTCTACCCCAAAGACAAAAATTGATGAATACAGTTAATTGAATTTCTCAGTTCATACCAATTTGCCCACAGTTAGACAAAACCCACCAAAGTTTGCTTTCATTTCACTTCTTTAGGGTGAGTGAAAATCTGCCCCACAAATAAGTTCCTCCTTCTCTCCATTTACTCCTATATCCCACAGGGATTCATTCAGCATGTTTACTCTGGGCAGCATGAAGCATATTTTGGTCAACAACACACACACTTCGCAGATTTTATAGGGCTTATACTTTGAGGAAAGGAGGAGTAGTTTATAAGATATATATATATTTTTTTTTTTTATTGCACTTTAGGTTCTGGAGTACATGTGCAGAACATGCAGGATTGTTGCATAGGTACCTACATGGCAATGTGGTTTGCTGCCTCCATCCCCACGTCACCTATATCTGGCATTTCTCCCCATATTATCCCTCCCCAACCTCCCTACCTCCCACTGTCCCTCTCCTATTCCCCCCTAACAGACCCCAGTGTGTGATGCTCCCCTCCCTGTATCCATGTGTTCTCATTGCTCAACACCTGCCTGTGAATGAGAACATGTGGTGTTTGATTTTCTGTTCTTGTGTCAGTTTGCTGAGAATGATGGTTTCCAGATTCATCTATGTCCCTACAAAGGACACAAACTCATCGTTTTTTATGGCTGCATAGTATTCCATGGTGTATATGAGTTCTATATATATTTACAAAGCTGTTAACATTAAAAGAAAAAATATGGAGATGGAGATGGATTCCATTTCTCTTCAGTATTTTTCTTAACCAATCCCATAAGCAGCCACATTACAAGGGCATGGGGTGGCTAAGGAAGCTGGTTAATGGCAGATACAAAATACGTGATTTTCTGCTGGGGAGTTGAATTTGGGATCCGGTCTTAGAGATAAAGAGATTCACAGAGAGAGTGGTGGGACAGCCGCAAATAGCATAAATAAGAGCAAAAATGAACTTAAGAGTATGGACGTGATTGGTATTGTTTTGTCCAAAGAGTGATACAACAGAGCAATGGACTGATGGCTATAGAAGAGCAGAACCAGAAAAGGGCTCTGGGCGAGGGAAAGAGATGCTCTCATGGAAGGCACGGGACCAGGTAACAGCACATAGAGGGGTGCTAGGGTCCAGAGAAGAGGAAAGGAAACATTCTTGTCCCCTGTTTCCCTCATGCTGTTCAGTTTTTTAACAAAGTCTGGAAAATGAACTCTGTTTGGCTTGATCCCCACTCAGATTGGCCCCAAATCCAGGTTTTTATTCAACTAAAGAAGATGTTCATGAAAGTGTAAGTCCCCCTCTCCCAATTTCACCAAAATTAAAACAAATAAATTTGCTTATCAAGGACATTCAATCTTCAGAATTTTCTTGAAGAATATAAACTTGGTTGAAAGAGCAGTGGCAGGTAGTACCTTAAGTGACTCGGGAGGCTGAGGCAGGAGAATCTCTTGAACTTGGGAGGCGGAGGTTGCAGTGAGCCGAGACCACACCACTGCACTCCAGCCTGGGTGAAAGAGCAAGACTCCATCCCAAAAAAAAAGACCACTCCACACAGAGACCTAACGCAAAATGGGAACGATAACACTTTGAAAACAAAATGCCAATAATGAGATCATTGTAAAGGGAACAGGGAACCAGCAAGCTGAGAAGTAACACAACGTGCACGAGTGCTACGTCTGTCCAAGTGGTGGCAAAATCTGCCAGGCCCAGATTGACTTCATTAGTCATTTAGAAGCACATAGATCACAGAAAAAATTTGCCTCCTCCTCACTGAGAAATAATTGATCATCGGTATAAATAGAAAGGAATTAGAACACCAATTCTTCAAAGCATAAATACTTCATTTACCAACCAGTTGTGATTTCACTCATGGCAATTAGGAAAATATGCAGTATTACCACTGGACAGGTGTGAATGCAATCAACTTTAACAGAGAATCAAGGTGGATAATTCATATTGGATACAGACTTAATGCACAGATTACATTTTCCCAGATGCAATTAAGGAACTTGGGGAGAAAGAAACACAATTATATAACCCATTTAGCCCTATTCACAGCTCTTTTACTCCTTCAGGTCTACTTGCACCAATGTGATTCTCATTCAGCAAACATTTTCCTGGCACTTTCTAGATACAGAGCACCATGCTAGGTAATGGGAATTCTATCCAGAACAACCTTCTCTCTTAGCATCCTCAACTCATCTTCTGTCTTTTCTGTGCCCTTACCCAGCTGACTTTTCTCCAAAGTATTTATCACTACCTGACATCATGCCATATCTGTATTTGTTTTTTGTTCATTGCATCACTTACTAAAATACTAGCTCCATGAAGTAGGGACTTTGACTGTCTTCCTATGTGGTGTACCCAACATTTAGGCCACATTAAGAGCTCAAAGAATGTTGTTGAATAAATAAGGCTTATGTCCAAAGAGACTATTCATTTCCATTATGAAAAGCAGAATAAAAGAAAACTATAGTTATGAGCATGTATAATTAGGGTTTCTAACCTAGGAAATGAGAGAGGTCTTTCCTGAGCAAATGACTTTTAAGTTAGACCCTGAATAATGAGGAAGAGGCTGTCTGGAGAGAGGGTTAGGAGGCCTTTCAAGGAGAGGCAGCAGCATGTATAATGGTATTTGTGGGGTTGAAATAAAGAGGAAACAACCAGTGATGTGGAATTATGCTGAGGGAAGGGGGGAAGGGAGGAGTTTTAAGAGATGAGGCAGGAGCCAAGGACAAGAGCCAGATTATCCAAAATCTTGTAGGACATTGTCAAAATTGTAGACTTATTATAAGAGCAATATGGAGAGTTTTAAGCAGTGACATGATCAAAGTTGTTAATTCATGAATCTCTCTGACAGGCACAAAAGGAAGCATTTTCATGTGAGCATTCTGAAATTGGGTATGAGAAGCTGCTGGAATATTTCAGAATGTAGAGAAGTATAAAAACTTAAGCATATTTATTGAGCATCAACCAGAAGCACCCCATTATAATAGGCAATGTGGGGAGGGTGGTGACCACAACAAGTTGGCAGCCTTTGTTCCTGAAGAGAACATAGCCTACCTAGCCCACTACCAAAGGCAAGACACGCCCACGGAAAAGTTAGAGAAAACAGAAGCCACGGATGAACTGACTCACTGTCTCTTTCCTGACTGCTTAAAGGCCACTACTGCCACAGAAGGTCCTTCCTAGTGTAGCAGGACAATGCTTTGCTGCCTCTGCCTTCACCCGGCCTCCCCTGGTGTTCTGAATTCCAGCAGCAACAGGCCACCCCAGGATCCCCAAACATAGGACAGACGACCCCCATGCCTTTGCACAAGCTGCCTGTCACTTTATCCCTCTTCACACTCACGGGTGGTCTCCTCCCCAGCACTCAGCACAAGAATATGACACGTGCCAGGTACCCAAAAACTGTTTGTTGAATAAATGTTAGAGATTAAGCTAAACTGTCACCCTTATTCCACCTTTCTAGTATGCACTTCTCGAGTGCCTGCTTTGTGCCAGGCACAGTGTTGGAGCCTTTCCCCAGTGTTGAGGCCATTCTCATTTCGTCTTCACAACAATCTCATAAGGCAGATATTGCTACTATCCCCCATCTATGGACAAGCAAACTAGGGCTCAGAGAGGTACACAGGCTTGCTTTAGAGTTTCCTTACCTTACAACAGGGACATAAACCCACGTCTGCTCCTCTCCTAAGCCCCCAGTGTGACTAGTTAATTGCTTTTGCTCACCTCTTTCTTGAAGCCTTCCTTGATACTCCAAACAACCATGAAGATAAACCTCAAGACTCCTAAAGTATTTTGTGTCAATGTGTGTTCATAACCATCCTACCTAATTTCTTCCTGGCACTTTTAGTGTCTCCGGTGGATCTTGGTATCATCAATGTTGAATACTGTATTTGGTACTTGGTAGAAGTGTAAATTAATATTTTTCGAAGAATAAGTGGATAAAGGAATCAGCTCAAGGCAATCTAATGTAAACTCTAAATGTACCCTTTAAGAAAATTAATAAAGAAACTTTTTTTTTGAGACAGTCTCCCTCTGTGGCCCAGGCTGGAGTGCAGTAGTGCAATCTCAGCTCACTGAAACCTCTATCTCCCAAGTTCAAGCAATTCTCCTGCCTCAGCCTCCTGAATAGCTGGGACTATAGGAGTGTGCCACCACGCCCAGCTAATTTTTCGTATTTTTAGTAGAGACAGCGTTTTACCATGTTGGCCAGGCTTGTCTTGAACTCCTGGCCTCAAGTGATCCACCCACCTCAGCCTCCCAAAGTGCTGGGATTACAGGTGAAGAAAACATATTATACATGAATCCAACAGATAGAGTCTGACCATTCCCATTAACAAGAATTCTAGAGTCCTCATTCTTTCCCTTATCTCCACCCACTATAGCATTCCTTTAAAGAATGTTTCTTTGGTAAACTGAAAATTTGCTTTATTTTTAAAATTTAAAATGCCAATATCATGCTACTACATAAAGAGAGAAAAGGGAATCATGAAGACATTTAGAGGACTATTCATGAGTCATGGTTCTATGTGCAAGCCCAGAAGACATGCAGGTGAGGAGCATGCAGGAAAGAAACTGTTCACTGCCACCTGTTCTCCCAAGAAGAATATGAGAGGGAATGCTTTTTAAACTTGAAATAAATTTCTCAGGACTATTTTACACAGATGTACAAAAGGTGAAATATTCCAAACCAACCACCCTTCAGAAGTTGTCATCTCCCAGATGAGATTATTATACAAGAAACAACATGTTTATTGGCTCACAAAAGACATGTCACCTAACAATTCCTAGTAGGGGGTCTGAGGGAAATAACTCACCCATTGTGAAGTCAATGTTCAAATCAATATCCCTTGGGGAGAAAAATATTGCTCATTGATAGAGATTGATTTTTCTTTTCCTTAAGAAAATTCTCAAGGGGTAAACAACATTTCCTTTTCACAGTGAATGTAACCAAACAAGGCAATGTCAAGGTCTACATTTTCCTAGCCTCATTAGCATGATACTCAAAAATCATGAGTGTAATTATGAATGCCTTTTGACCTACTGAAAAATAGATACCAGCTCCATTTTTTAAATTTCATTTTAATATCCAAGCAACAGGACTTCACAGACAATTTGATGTATGTTCTCTGCTTTACTAAACAGCACTATCATAAGTGAGATACTTTCTGGTACTTTAAAAACAATTTTTAAAATTGTATATAAACTAAAAAATTGGATCTTATATTTTTTAACCGATGAGTTTTGAAAATGTTCTTACTGCCTTAACCTTATTTTTCCACTCCCACTTTTACCCCTAAACAATTAAAAAGCACACCGAAGCCTTGGATCTTCCATTTTCCAAAGCCCTTCACAAAAGCAAGATGTTTACGTGGGCAAACGGAAAAGAAGACTGAATTAATTCATTTCGTATTTAGCATGTTGGTTTGGTCTATTGAATTTTTAGATTTATTTACAAGGCTACAGTAGATTATAGTGTCCAATACATAGACTGTCTTCTTAGGCCACAAGTGTGACCAAAAGAAAGCTTGCCTTCTACCCTTTGAAACTCAAAAGTTGCATAAGAAAGGACAGATGGATGATTTGGGGAAAAAAGAAATGTCACTCAATTAATGTTTGTTGAAAAGGGTGTCACAGATCATTGGCAGAATTTCCACTCATTGGCAACTCCCCGAAGCAGCCAAAGATTAATTGAACACCCAGGCTACTGGGTTCTATGAGGAGAGGAGAACAATGGTGTGTTGGTGATTACAGCAGCTAAGATGTGAGGCCAACAGAAGTCCAGCTGAATGAACCATCTTCCACGTGCAGGAAGAGCACCCCCACAGCCAGGACATCTTTGTTCTTCTTTCCTGGGGTAGAGATGGGTTCATATCATACCACACTCTTGTGGTATGAATTGTGGTATCTATTTCTTGTGGTATCTATTTGTCTTTCTAAAAGAATGCATTTTTTCAAGTGATTTAAACATAAAATCGGGAGCAAAGTTCATTGATTGGCATAGGGTCATGACCTACAACTTGACCTTAGGAAACATTTAAACCACACTGATTATACAGATTTTTCTCATCTAATGGTATGACCTATATAACTACATGCATCTGATAACATACTAAATGCTGTCTAGAACAATGAAGCAAAGAAAACCAAAAGTCCACAATTTAAAATAAACAAAAAATAAGATCTAACCCCACCTTCCTAAACATTTGCTTCTGTAGGAAGTAAAAAAAAAAAAAGAAAAAGAAAAAGAAAAGAAAAAAGATCCTCCAGAGTACCAAAATCAAATATTTATTAGTCTTTTAATTTTCTACTTATTTGAAATTCAAAAATAATTTTCATGCTTTGATAGGAATGTGGGGTTGTTTATCATTTCAAAAGCACTTCTGCTTTTATCACAAATCGAAGAACTAACATTGAGAAACAAAGAACGGGAACATTTAGAGATACTGGGAATAAACTACAAACTAAACTAACACGGGCCAGGGAGAGAAACTATGATCCTCCAAGAATAATGTAGCAACAGTCAGAGCACATCTGGGATTTGATTCAAACCAACCTGGAACCAGAATGGATCTCCAGGCTGTTCTGTGTACACACACACACACACACACACACACACACACACACACACTCACAAACTGAGATTTCCAAAAGTGAAATTTCCAGAAGTTATCCTAGAGAATTAACCCCAGGAAAGACTTCATTGGCAGACACAGGCATAACTCTACTCCTTTTGTGATGATCCAAGCGTGGGGTGTATGGCAGTCTGAATAGATAGGCCTTTCTGTCAAAAGGTTCTGCCTAATCCTTCCCACCAAAGCAGGGTTCTGAAGGTGTCAGCAGGATTTGGCTGACTGGACCGTTAATGGAGCTATGGTTAATTATTGACTGATCAGGGATTTACCTTATCTTTCCGTCAGGAGTTGGCTCAAGACTTAACGGTAAGCAATTTAGAGCCAGGGTGAACCTACCCACATGCCTTTTTCTTCTTTTCCTTTGGGCCACTTTAGCTTGCCCTTCCCCATAATTCACATTCAGGTCAGAACGGCCAGTCCTTACAAGGCGTGGGAGTCCTCAAGAGCACCGAAAATGAGAGGGGCCAGGTCCACGGTGACGAGTGTTCAGAGGCAGAGACGAGTGTTCAGAGATAGAGGCTTAGATTTGCCTTTTGCAAAGTGGTGTTTATGGGTCAAGGTTTTCCACTTAAGTCTATGGGAGGAAAAAAAAAAAAAAAAGCACTTGCTTTCTGTCTCTAAAAGTTCTGGTGATGCCGGTGGGTGAGAATCCACCCCTCACTCCCCAAGGCCCCCTGGCAAAGCCAGGGAATCAGGGAATGCGCACAGGCAGCTCAGGCCCAGCTGCCCCAGATAAGAGGTGGCCCGTGTTAATTCACAGGCTTCCTCTGCACCTCAGCAGGGCCTTCCTTTTCTAAACAGTCTCCCTTTAATGTTGGCGAATGTTGTTTTTCCATTGACTCAACATCTCGCCTGGTGGTAAGCCAGTGGGGAAAGTTGCAGCGGGGGAGGGGGAAAGAAAGCAAGGGAGCGGGACAGTGAGCCAGGTTTCCAAACACGCTAGACACCTGCTTTGGAAAGACAGTGACTGAGCCTAGACTTCTGGCTTCCTCTTCACTTTGATCAGCCTTTTGTTCCCTGCGGGTCGGTGATGGGCTCCCTGCCCCGCCTCCCACCACTGCCCCCTTCACAGGGAGCAACTTCAACTTGGAAACCATCAAAAATCCATAACTTTTCTCTATGAATTTAACTGTCTTATCTGAGGGAAAGGGAAAACAGTTACTGGAGTGCTTGAAAGAAGAGAAAGGGATTCTAAGGAAGAGAAGATGGAAGGAAAGTAAGTGAGAAGAAGAAAATTGGAGAGAAAAAGAGGGGAAAAGAGAATAGAGGAACAGAAATGAAAGGGAAAAAGGAAAGAATAAAAGGATAGAACAAAAAAAAAAGAGAGAAAGAGAAAGGGGAAAGGGGAAGAACTGCAGAAAAGTGAAATCTGAAATGGGAGTTTTTCTCCCAGAAGATCAGATTCTCAAGTCATAGGACAGTCACCAGGCCAAGGATGAAGAAGAAGGGGCTTCTCTGGGCAACCCCAGGTCAAGGGGCATCTTCAAAACCAAATCTTAATTAGAGCCAGCTAAGTGTTTTGACTTGAAGGAGACACTGAGGATTATAAAGCAAAATAGAGCAGCATGAGTAAGAAAGAAACAGGAAAAGAAAGAAAATTAAAAAAAAAAAAACTCATGGAGACACAAAGGGAATGACAGAAAACACTTCTGAATCAGCTAGTCATCTACTAACAAGCTGTAAAGATCTCCAATGACAAGTTGTCACATTAGTTTAGTGAAACTGAAGAAGTACTTATCCCCTTTCCTGTGCTTAATCTCTCCCTGCGTGCCACAAAAACATGCTACCACATTTAATAGGATTAGTTTCGTTCTCTTTCTCCCCCTACCCCTTTTATTTTTTACAATTCTATTTTCAGCAATGCAGGGATGCTTGAATTCATGGACTTCCTGGGGTGCACAGCAAAACCTGGCGTGCATGGTTTTTACCCCTTAAATACTTTATTTTGAATGTGAAAAATGTAATCTATTTTCCTATCTTCCCCCCCAAAAGCCACAGCTTGGGGGAGTGGGGCAGGTGTTGATGGTAAAAGGGTCAAGACAAAACCAGGGTTATGGAAAAGGACTGACACAGCCCAATCCCTGCAGAGGCCATGTGCCCTAAGCGAAATTGCTCTAGCTCAGACTACAGGCAGACCTGGATTCCAATTCTGGCTGTGCCACTTATGGCCTGGTGGTCTTGACCAAGTGGTGAAGCCTTCCCAGTCTCACTTCACTCATTCATACATGGGGATAATTCGTCTCTGGGCTGTTGGGAGAATTACACATACTGTACTTTACTTCCTCATTTCTAAGATTCACTCTTTCTCATATCTATGTTCCTGAAACCAATGTCTTACAATCCATTGTGCATTTACGATCCTTGTGTTTTCCTTTTCTCCCAAAGGCCATCTTTAAATGAATGGTGTGTCTTATAATCTACTGCATTTTGGAATCAAGCAACAGGAATTGTGGGGTGTGAAGCACCTTCCCCAGTCCTGAGGGTAGCAGTGCTCAGGAAGTACTGGGAGTATGTACCGCCGCCCATTTTCACTCTGCCTGCTGCCTCCTAGCCGCCTTCCCACGGAAAGATCACTTTGGAATAGGAGAGAAGGTGTTGACACCTTTGCCCCTCATCCAGAACCGTCTAGAGTTCCTAATTGAGGTTTCAGAGATCTTCCTAAATCAAACACCGACCATGACTGCCCATATTGGGTCAGAACCAAAATCCTTCCGTCCACTCTGCTCCCTCAGAGTGTCACCAACTGCCATGCTTAGCAGTGTCTTGCAAACAGTAATTATCTGATGCATGGAATTATTCCATTTTCTTTGAGTCCACTTTGGATTAAGCACCCCGTCCCGCTCCCCCTAGCACCGCCGTCAGAAGATCAGCAATGGAGAGAGAAGGGGAACTCGCCTGACGGCGGTGGGAAAAGGACGGCGGGGCCGGGGACAGGGACCAGGAGTGAAAGGAGCAGCAGGGCCTAGGGCGGGACGGAGGAAGATGGAGCTGGGGTGCGGGGCTCTGCCGGGACGCGGCCCGCACCCCAGCAGGCGTTAAGGCGCCCGGACCGCACCGAAAAGGCAGCCCCGCGTCCCCACCCACAGCGCCCCCCGCCCCGGGAGAAAGTCCCGCACGCCGGGCCCCCGAGGCGGCGGGTCCAAGTCCTTCCGCCAGCCCGGGATTAGCTAGCCAGCCGCTTCAAACGTCTCGGCGAGAGGAAGCCCAGACGCGTCGGCCTTCGCCCGGGCTGGGGCAGCTGCCAAATTTAGCCTCCCGCCTCCCTCCGATCTGCCCCTCCGCCCCTCAAACGACGCTTCCAAACGCCCCCCGCCCCGCCCCGCCCCTCCAGTTTCCCGGGCCACCGCCTGCAAAACCGGCACTCCTCGCCCGCCCTACTCCCCTACACCCACCTCCGCCGCGGCCCCAGTTTCACGTTCCCCCATCGGACCCCACCCCA